>JACXGM010008111.1:0-29483 GCA_016801145.1 Umbra pygmaea
CTGTAATGATACTATCTTGTTTCAACATACCTTGCTGTCTACTATAATACATGTAACATTGTATCATTACTGTAATGATACTATCTTGTTTCAACATACCTTGCTGTCTACTATAATACATGTAACATTGTATCATTACTGTAATGATACTATCTTGTTTCAACATACCTTGCTGTCTACTATAATACATGTAACATTGAATCTTTATTGTAATAATACCAGCTTGTCTCAACATCTCTTCCTATATTCCAGTCTACTATAATACATGTAACATTGTATATTTACTGTAATGATACCAGCTTGTCTCAACATCTCTTGCTATATGTTTTCAAAAAAGCTCAGTTTCAGTGACCTGATACAGCGTTTCCGTGTGGACGAAAGGCCAAACCGCATAGAAAAAACTCAGGTTTCAAAAATACCTGTGTTCGTGTGGACGGGGCCTGGGACAGTGGTTCCCAAACTTCTCCTTGAGTAACCACAGCCCGTCCATGTACTTTTACTACCCTTGATCTCGCACACCTGATTCAGGTGTCTACTAATCAGCACGTCATTGATTAGTGAATTTTGAGGTACTGGTTCAGGGCTACAGTTAAGCTGTGGCCTATCTAGGGGTACTCTGAGAGAAATGTAATTGAGAAACATGAGAGAAGCAACTGTCTGACAGTCACCAAATGTCGCACAAAGATTTGTAGAATAAATTGAGTTATTACCAGTCCAGAAGACTGTTCTGGATGCACATTCAAACATACTGCAGCGGGAACCCAGTATTCTGAATTGAGCATCCACACAGACACACCTTTTTGTGATACCAGGTCTGTGAGAAGTAAGTTACATGTTTCCGTGTGTTTTATGTGTTTGGGGTGCAGATGGCTCAGTGGGTAGGGAGTCAGACTAGTAGTCAGAAGGTTGCCAGTTTGATTCCCGATGCAGCCAAATGTCATTGTGTCCTTGGGCAAGACACTTTACCCTAATTGCTCCCAGGTCGTTGCTGTAAATAAGAAATTGTTCTTAGTCAACTTACCTGGTTAAATAAAAAAAAAATTATGTTCTCTTATGCTCTGGTTTGTTTTATGCAGGTTTATGAGGTCTTGCTTGCTTTATTTCAACATGTTCTTAATGGGTTAACCTTTCCAATAATGTTTTTAGAAGTGGCTGAAGAATGTTTGGTAACAGATCTGATGATAATGCTCACAGTGCGTGACTGAGCTGTGCTTAATCATGCATTAGGTCTATTAAACCTCCCTTATCATCAACTGTCACATGAACACTCACAAGTCAATAAGATTGGATTTACATGTATGTCATTTAGCAGATGGTCTTATCCAGGGCAATTTTCAGAATGTTCATTTTGATCTTCAGTCTGGCCCAACATGGAAATTGAACCCACAACCCTAATACTGCAAGCGTCATGGACACCGTTAAAATATTTTCAGAGGGTTGAAAGAATTTTATTTAATGTATAGTTTTACAATGTAGGTAGCCTAAATGTTCCATGTCAATAAAGTTCATTCGAGGGCACCCCTGGGTGGCACACTGTTATAAGTTGCTGCCTCAACAACAATTATATCACGGTGGGCACGGTTCGAATCCTACATGTAGCGAGAATAAAGACTCTTGTTTCACTGACAGTTCTCGCCCTGATACCTCAATATTATCACATCAATATCTAGGCCATAATCAACAACATCTGCCTTTTCCCCAAGTGCTGTAGTCATCACTGCGAGTCATGACATGACTCATGCAGTCTTTCACACACACCCAAAGACACAGAGATATCACAAAGAGAGTTCACATTAGACAGCTACGTAGAGCCAAAACATTGGCCATCATTAGCTTGTGTCATACTTGTGAATGTCAAGTGTGAACATATAAGTTCAAGATTAAATTTAAGCTTCAGCCAATTGACGGTGTAGATGCACCTGATCAAAGGCTACATGTTAACTGATGGTATACTCTAGATGCATCTGATCAAAGGCTACATGTTAACTGATAGTGTAGATGCACTTGATCAAAGGCTACATGTTAACTGATGGTGTAGATGCATCTTATCAAAGGCTACATGTTAACTGAAGGTGTAGATGCACCTGTTCAAAGGTTACATGTTAACTGATGTTGTAGATGCACCTGATCAAAGGTTACCTGTTAACCGATGTTGTAGATGCATCTGATCAAAGGCTACATGTTAACTGATGGTGTAAATGCACCTGTTCAAAGGTTACATGTTAACTGATGTTGTAGATGCACCTGATCAAAGGTTACCTGTTAACCGATGTTGTAGATGCATCTGATCAAAGGCTACATGTTAACTGATGGTGTAGATGCACCTGAATAAAGGCTACATGTTAACAGATGGTGTAGATGCACCTGATCAAAGGTTACCCGTTAACCGATGGTGTAGATGCATCTGATCAAAGGCTACATGTTAACTGATGTTGTAGATGCATCTGATCAAATGTTACATGTTAACTGATGTTGTAGATGCACCTGAATAAAGGCTACATGTTAACTGATGGTATACTCTAGATGCATCTGATCAAACGCTATATGTAAACTGATGGTGTAGATGCATCTGATCAAAGGCTACATGTTCACTGATGTTGTAGATGCATCTGATCAAAGGCTACATGTTAACTGATGTTGTAGATGCACCTGAATAAAGGCTACATGTTAACTGATGGTATACTCTAGATGCATCTGATCAAACGCTATATGTAAACTGATGGTGTAGATGCATCTGATCAAAGGTTACATGTTAACTGATGTTGTAGATGCATCGGGTCAAAGGCTACATGTTAACTGATGGTGTAGATGCATCTGATCAAACGCTATATGTAAACTGATGGTATAGATTCACCTGACAAAAGCCACATGTTAACTGATGGTATACTGTAGATGCATCTGATCAATAGCTACATGTTAACTGATGGTGTAGATGTACCTGTTCAAAGGCTACATGTTAACTGATGGTATAGATTCACCTGACAAAAGCCACATGTTAACTGATGGTATACTGTAGATGCATCTGATCAATAGCTACATGTTAACTGATGGTGTAGATGTACCTGATCAAAGGCTACATGTTAACTGATTATGTAGACTGCTTGTCAGTGAGGAGATAGTAGTGTTTGTTTCCACAACTGCCTCTGAAACCAAACGACTGTATGGACAAAGTTACATTGTGAAGCCTGCAAGCAAACATAACATTTTAGAAAACTCTTAACATGCATTGCACCATAACTACATTTTTTACTTTCAATATGTTGTGCCCTTTAAATAGACATACATAATAATGTAGCCAGTCCAAGTAATTTGTTTTAAGGAAAGGAATATTTAATATAATACATGTTTTATTGTCCTTATTTACTGTAAAGAACACAGTTTTTTCAATTGAGATGTATATTTGGGAAAATTGTGCACTGTCTCTTTAAAACGAACGTGATTTGGGAAGTGAGAGAGTTCAGTTAGAGATCGATGGTTTTTGTTGTCAGAGAATCTGAGCTGGTCAGAACTATAAACATGTCTTATTCATATTTGTTCCAATTGAACCAGGGTATACTGTATATAAAGTTTCAAAAGAACAAAGACTTTCTGAAGTTGACACAGAGTTATTTCAAGTGTGCAACACATACGAACAAACAACTGTTTTTTTCACATAAAGGAAATTGTTTCACGAAATGTGCATGTTATCTTAATCACGTTCTTTACATTTCTGACAAATAATAATAACAGGCAAGACTGATGTTAACCAATAGTCTGTAGATGCAGTGGAGAATTTTCCCATAAAGATTCATCACCACCATCTACCATTCTAGATTTCCTTCTCGTGTTACACTCACAGTTGGAAAAGTGCCAACAATGATAACATGAGCATATGAAACAATGTTCAGGTAGGCTGTGGCATTTAAACGATGCCCAATTGGCACTAAGGGGCCTACAGTGTGCCAAGAAAACATCCCCCACACCATTACACCACCACCAGCCTGCACAGTGGTAACAAGGCATGATGGATCTATGTTCTCATTCTGTTTACGCCAAATTCTGACACTAACATCTAAATGTCTCAACAGAAATCGAGACTCATCAGACCAGGCAACATTTTTCCAGTCTTCAACTGTCCAATTTTGGTGAGCTCTTGCAAATTGTAGCCTCTTTTTCCTATTTGTTGTGGAGATGAGTGGTACCCGGTGGGGTCTTCTGGTGTTGTAGCCCATTCGCCTCAAGGTTGTGGGTGTTGTGGCTTCACAAATACTTTGCTGCATACCTCGGTTGTAACAAGTGGTTATTTCAGTCAAAGTTGCTCTTCTATCAGCTTGAAGCAGTTGGCCGATTCTCCTCTGACCTCTAGCATCAACAAGGCATTTTTGCCCACAGGACTGCCGCATACTGGATGTTTTTCCCTTTTCACACCATTCTTTGTAAACCCTAGAAATGGTTGTGCGTGAAAATCCCGGTAACTGAGCAGATTGTGAAATACTCAGACTGGCCCGTCTGGCACCAACAACCATGCCACGCTCAAAATTGCTTAAATCACCTTTCTTTCCCATTCTGACATTCAGTTTGGAGTTCAGGAGATTGTCTTGACCAGGACCACACGCCTAAAAAAAGATTGGTCGAGTAGATAATAAAGATTGGTTAAGTAGATATTTGTATTAATGAGAAATTGACCGGGTGATCCTAATAATCCTTTAGGTTAGTGTGTATATATATATGTATATATTCATATTAATCAGATTTTTTGCAGACCCTAGAAATTACTGTAGCTCTTAAACAAAAGACATTGTAGGCTGTGGAGTTTCAGATGTCTGTGATTCTGGTAAGTTGGTCCTATATTCAGAACATTTGAATGTTAAAATCCAACCGTTACACACCTAACCAGTGTAAACCTGTCAACCCAGTGTTACACAATGCCTTTTAGTTTCTTGAGCTATCTATTATCTATTATTTTGAGTCATGTTAAAAAATAAGTACAGCCTCAGAAATGTGTTTTCATTGGCTCAGTTTAGGATGTTTATTGATAAAAGTTAAGCCAATTTAACAACCCCCCCCCAAAAAAAACATTTATGGCTACTCTTTCTGACACCTTGGACCCATTTCAACTTGCATACCGCTCCAACAGATCTACGGAGGATGCCATCGCCCTGACTGCACACACTTCCCTCTCCCAACTGGAAAAGGGTAATACATATGCGAGGACTACAGTTCAGCATTCAACGCTATTGTGCCTACTAAGCTTGTTCTCAAGCTCAGGACCCTGGGGCTTAACACCTCCCTGTGCAACTGGATCCTGGACTTCCTGATGGGTAGACCACAGGTAGTGAGAATGGGCAACCTCATTTCCTCTACACTGACCCTTATCATTGGAGCCCCTCAGGGCAGCGTACTCAGTCCCCATTATGGATCTCGTTTCAAACAACAATGAGACCGAAGACAGAGAGGAGGTAAGGGACTTGGCTACATGGTGCCAGGACAACAACCTCTTTTAATGTCTGCAAAACCGAGGAGAGGATCGGGGACTTCAGGCGGCGGCAGAGTGGAGATCACGCCCCCATATGCATATTGATGAATTGATGAGCTGAAGTAGAGAGAATCCCTGATTTCAAGTTCCTCTGGTAAAACAGCAAAGATGACCTCACCTGGTCCAGGCAAGCAGACTTAGCAATAAAAACTGCCGAAAAGCCTGAGGAGACTCAAGAAGTTTGTCATGTCTGCAAAAAATCACCAACTTCTACAGGTGTACCATTGAGAACATCCTTCCAGGATGCATTACTGCCTGGTACGGCAGCTGCTCTGCTGATGATTGCAAGGCCCTCCAGAGGAAGTCACTGGAGCGCATCATCGGCTGCCATCTCCCTTCTGTGCAAGGCATCTACCATACAGAATGCCTCAGGAAAGCATGGAACATCAAAAAAGACTGCACCCACCCAGGCTGTTCACACTGCTGCCATCTGGTAGACATTACCAGAGCATCAGGTCACAAACAGTATTTAACCCCAGACCATAAGGCTCCTCAACCAGCAATACTGAACTATTGATATAACATGAACACTTCTAATGCTCTGGTCACTTTCTATGTACATTCATGTACATTAGCATTTTACTAAGATTCAGTTCATACTGTCCATATTCCCATTTCTGCATTCTTGAAATTGCTTCTAGTTACTATTGTTTTATATAATACATACAAAATACTAATGAAATATAAAGCTAAAATAATACCCAACAACTGCAATTTGGATAAGAGGTGTCACAAGTTTGGTTATCAATTTGTTAAATCAACCCAGGTTTTCCCAATCTAGCCATGAACGCGTTCACATGAACGGGGTAGTGTGTGCACCATTTGACCAATTGCAGATATGGACAAGTCTAATCGAGATATTTCCCTCAAGAGGAGCAGTCATTGTAGAAAAAAATATAACCCTGACATAAAGCAGGAAGGAAAGCTGGGAAAAAATTTACAACTGCACAGTATAAATGCATCAGTTACAAGACTCATCAATATCAATGCCCCGTCATTTAGAAAAAAAAAATTCAGTATTTATACAATGTGTTGCTTAGATGAATGCTGACGGCCTATAAGAGTTTTTTGCCATACTCTTTCGGTTGCAACCCTGGCAGTGTCTAGGGGGCAAATAAAAAATGTACAGGTTGTGTCAAATAATCAATGGGTTGTTCACCAAATGTATAAATACTGTGGGAATAAATAGTAAATGTATGTACTGTCTGTCTCTACGTACAGTGAAAGGAGATACATTGATGTTGGTTCCAGGGATGGGCAAAGATACATCCAAATGTATTTTAAAATAAGATACCAAATACTGTACGGTCAGTTTAAGTGTATCAAAATAAACTACTAAATACAGCAGCCACACCATGCATCAAAATAAACTACAAAATACATTAGCCATATCATGTGTAAAAGAGGGAGAATGACTTTGAGGTGTGTTTTTTCAATTACAAGTACATGAAACAAATTAGAGTATCATGGAAAATTTCATTTTATCGTTAATTTAATAAGAAAGGTACACTTTCATATATGTATTGTAGAATCATTACACATAAAGTGACATATACTTCAAGCCTTTATCTGTTTCAATCTTGATGATTATGGTTCACAGCTCATGGAAATCAAAATTCCAGTTTCTCAAAATATTAGAATAAAGAATGTATAATCAGAAATGTAGACCTTCTGAAACAAATGTTGGTAACACTTTATTTTGAGAGTCCAAAAACTGTATCTGTAGATGTTCTACAGATTATCTGCAGACTATCAACAACATTTGAACTATCTACTTACCCTAACCCTAATCCTAACATTAACCCTTCCCCTAATGTTAAGCCTAACCTTAACCATTAGCCTAAAACATACTCTAAACTTACCCCTACCCTTAAACTACACAATTAGTTGCTTATCAACAGATAGTTTGTTGATAGTCATAGCATCAACAAACTATTTGTAGAGCACCTACAGATGGAATGTTGGACTCTCCAAATAAAGTGTAACCCAAATGTTAATTAATGCACTCAATACATGGTGGGGGCTGCTTATGCAGATATTACTGCATCAATACAGCGTTGCATGAAGGAAATCAGCCTGTGGCACTGCTGAGGTGTTATGGAAGCCCAGGTTGCTTTGATAGCAGCCATCAGCTCATTTGTATTGTTGGATCTGGTATCTCTCATTATCCTCTTGACAATACCCCATAGATTCCCTATGGGGTTCAGGTCAGGCGAGTTTGATTACCAATCAAGCACAGTAATACCATGGTCAGAAAACCAGTAAACAGTTGTTTTGGCACTGTCGGCAGGTGCCAAGTCCTGCTGTAAAAGGAAATCAGCATCTCTATAAAGCTTGTCAGCTGATGGAATAATAAGTGCTCTAAAATCTCCTGGTAGATGGCTGCATTGACTCTGGACTTGATAAAACACAGTGGAACAACACCAGCAGATGAGCTGGCACCCCAAAACATCACTGACTTTGGGAGCTTCACATTGGACTTCAAGCAACTTGAATTCTGTGCCTCTCCACTCTTCCTCCAGACTCTGGGACTTTGATTTTCAAAAGAAATGCAACATTTACATGGATCTGAAAAGAGGACATTGGACCACTGAGCAACAGTCCAGTTTCTTCTCTCCTTAGCCCAGGTAAGACACTTCTGACTTCTTCGGTTAAGGAGTGGCTTGAAACTAGGACTGCGACCCTTGTAGCTCATTTCCTGGACACGTCTGTGCATGGTGGCTCTTGATGCACTGACTCCAGCCTCAGTCTTCTCCTTGTGAAGCTCCACCAAGTTCTTGTATCAGCTTTGCCTGACAATCCTCTCAAGTCTGCGGTCATCCCTGTTGTTTGTGCACCTTTTCCTACCACACTCTTCCCTTCCAGACAACTCTTCATGAATATGCTTTGATACAGCACTCTGCGAACAGGCAGCCCTTTTAGCAATGAACTTCTGTCCTCATAGAGAGTGTCAATGAGTGTCTTTTGGACAAATGTCAACTCAGCAGTCTTCCCCATGATTGTGGTTGTGTGTACTGAACCAGACTAAGAGATTAAAGGAAACTTTTCAGGTGTTTTGAGTTAATTAGTTTTGATTAGAGAGCTCTTCTCAGTTCCATATTTCTGTATTATAAATTCTTTATTCTAATACTTTGAGATACTGGATTATTTATTTACATGAGCTGTAAACTGTACTCATCAAGATTTAAACTAAAAAAGGCTTTTTAAAATTAATTTACAGACAAAATTGAACGTTTCCACTATATTCCATTCTTTTAGATGCACATGTATAGTGCCCACACAGTCTTGTTCAATAGCAGATTTACATATTTGGGAATTACTGTGTAGGCAACGATCAGGTTCTCCGCATCAGCGACACCATTAAACTACCTGTTGCAACAAACAAACGCAACAATATGCATAGTACAGTCTGTGGAACTATAAGCGCACAACATACGGTTCAAGAAGCTGACAAAAAGATACAGTCCCTACACTGACAATCGATATCTTTCATATACTCATCAGAGAAAGCCAATGGAGACTCCCAAAATGGTGACGCCATTTTTCAATCGAGAATTGATTGGTCAGTATTCGGGTTAATCTGTTATCTTGATTATAACCTGCTCCAGAGCAGGTTAGGTTTGCAGCTTACCATGGCAATGTAACTCGGTAACAGGTGACCCACCATCGTTATATTGAAAACCAAGGGTTAAACCCGAAGTTAGCTCGCTAACACCAAATCTTGCTTCGTAGTATAAGTCTCAGCATTCTGGAATACTGTTCTACACGCAAACAATTGCACGCAAACAATGAATACGCTTGGTACAACTTTGTGAAATAACAAATATTTGCATGAAAAACAAATGTTATTTCACAAATAAAACCCCTAAATTGGGAATCCCAATTTCTTCTGTTACTTAAAATACATTATGTATAATAATTGTCAGTTGTTGGGTTTCAAACATACATTTTCTGTCATCTCGGCAAAGGAGCAGTGCTGGTGAGAGTGCGACTTCCAAGTTGTAAAAAATGCAGTCTTCTAAAATTCAAACTTCAATAATTTCTAAAAACAACATACCATTGGTCTATCAATTATATAATCTTTATCTGATATCATCCATTATTGAGAATGTATTATTGACAGAGCAAAGTGTGAAGTTCGAAAAAGAAGTCTGTGTTTTGTTTTTTAAACATGCAATATGTAACTTTTTGATAAAATTACAAAAAATGTACAGTATAATTTAATTGAAATGGCACAAATTTTCCAGTTTGCTTTATTAATGCATTTGTTTTTTGCAATGCAAATTTTTAGTTGATGACATTTTTAGTTGATGAGACATTTAAATATATACATTAAATGCCACAATGCACAATCTTGTCTGGGAATGAAAAGTTATACATTTGTGCTGACTTATTAAGCGTCAGCAATAAGTATGTTATTAACGTATGTTTCCACAACCGATCAGATGATGATTTGCACAAATTTGAATGACTACTAAACAACAATGCATAGGAACAAAATTGTAGGGTATATGCATCAATATTTTAAAGAAAATATAAATAAAATGATAGGCAGAACAATAATTGCAGGCAACTTGTATGTCTGATTCAAACAACTGTTTACAAAGAGAAGTATTTAATCTTAATTTTGCTGGTGGGAACGGTAGGCTACTGTAATTCCCCTTTCAGAGACCCAATTATAATACAAAGATGTCAACTGTATTTCTTGATATTTAGAAAGGGGTCTAGGGATAGATGGGTTCACAACCCAACTCGTGATGTGTGGTATGGCAATGCGCAGCACTTTAATGGATAAGCCCTTGCCTGGTTCCGGTCCCTGAAGCAGGCTATATAAGGCTATATATAATTTCAAACTAATTAGGAACATAGAAAAAATATATAATTTCATCATTGTTCCCCTTTAATTAGGACATTTTCAAAACTTGTGAAACTAGAAAATACTTTTTTTTTTACTATTCATGACACTATTTACCCGTCTACCCCGAGTGCTTTCATTACCAATCAGTGCTGCCCCTAACAGAACACCTGGGCATAGTCAGAAATGCCATGACCAGGATTAAAAACCTGGCCACCATTGTGCTAAGAGGCAGCACTGAAAATTGCACTACATGGGATGCCCTGAGTGCTTTATAACTTCACTTAAAACCTATACAAGAAGATACAATTTAATTTAAAACTTAATTTCTCACATTCACTATCCAACATTTGGACAATGAATTCATATGATATAATATAAAAAATACTGATAGACACTGTCCAAATAAGGGCCCATCCCTACTATGCAGTGTGCCTTCATTTATTAAATGTCACACATTTTAACTACACTTTGGGCCCTGTAAGCCTCTTTCCTTGGTCTTACTAGCTTGATTCTACATCCCATTAGCTCATGATGCATGTTAGAGGAGTTCAAGCACTACAGGCAAAGGAGGAGAGTATCCATGCTGCCAGGAGCAGGCTGAGATAGAGAGATGATAGCTCCATGAATCATTAATAAAGTTCCTCTATACTTAGGCCTTTGCAGCTTCTCCAATTTCTGACATATAGCTCAAATCTGCCCTTCGTTTTGTGAAATCGTGATAAGCCAAGGTCAGACTCAGAATACTGCTAAACCACAGAAAGAAGCCTGCTTTTTTAGCTTCTTTACAGCAGCAACTCCCAAACTCTTTTGCTGGTGACCCACCAACTAATTTGTCTTTGTGTACTGATACTGATATAAAATCAATGGATGCCTGATTGTTAAGCCTTTATTTTGGTGATTGGACGTTCCCAGAATGTATGCTATGTATTTTCTGTCCCAGACAAAAGTTAATGGGTAAGTGTGTCCACTTACCAACTTCTGACTGGTACTGTATATACACAGCATACATTCTGGGAAGGTCCAATCACCAAAAATAAAGGCTAAGCAATCAGGCATCCATTGATTTTATATCAGCATACACATAGACAAATTAGTTGGTACTTGGAGTACCCAGTGGTGGTATACCGTTTTGACAAGAAGAAATAAAAGTGTTTTGTATTGTAACATTTATTATGGGGGTCAGGTGTCTCAGTAGTTAGTGTGTCAGACTTGTATGCAGAAGGTTGCCGGTTCAATTCCCCATTGTGCCAAATGTCATTGTGTACTTGAACAAGACTGATATCCCTGTATTCACTGCAATTTGCTCTGGATAAGGGTGTCTGCTAAATGACTAAAATGTCAATGTAAAACATGTAATTTAGCATGTTGTGGCTGTACAGTAAAGCTTTGCCCCTGTATATACAGTTGCAATGCGGGTGAGATTAGGCTTCTTGCGTGCTCATACTGCCCCTCAGATTTCATAAAGAGTTTAATACAGTAATTGATCATTTGTTGTGCACATTGGGTTGTGTTTGCAACTAATGCTCCTAAATTAAGCCTAACATACTTAATACATACAATGGTTATTAATGTTTTCTGTAGTTTCTATGAGCTAGTGGCTTAATTGTGGTACTTTAATAGGTTAGCTTGACCAAAGGTTGTAATTGGTTTGAAAAGTTTGAGAACCACTGATCTAAATGGTAGTTATTTTAGTGTACAATAAAATAAAATGTCCATCTCACAAATATCTCTACTCTATGTACCCTATTCAGCTCATTTTATTTAGCTCAAATGCACCCATTATAGATTTTTGTGACAGAAATAGAGTGCACTCATATTCTGCCCCTCTATTATCTCCATTATGGCAATTGACTCAATGCATTGAACAGAGTGTGTGTTTTGGCCCACATTTTAACAGTGGGGAATCTTTTTTACAATGTAGACCTTTGTCTACCCACACAGAGGAACTATAATGGCCATTATGTAGTGTCTAATTATGATAAGTCATTTGCATCTCAGTTTCACTTGTGTTGCTGTACAAAGACACTGTACTGCATGACATCCTGGTTCTAGGCTTTCATCGTTCAAATCAATGGCCCATTTCATCGAAATACAATACTTCCCTTGTCTCTGCAGTAGAATGATTAAGTTCCATTCAAATACTGCTGACATGATTTTATCTGCTGTGGAGGGGTTTGTGGGTAAAGAACCCCCAGATACAGATAGAAAGTATAGGCAGAACAGTGGAGAAAATGTACTATACTCTTTTTAGCTAACAGACATGTTCCTGAAAAATGTTTAGGTTCCCAAGGTACCGTAATTTATATCCAAGGGTTTGTCTCACTTACTGCTGACAAAAACTTTTTGATGATAAAAATGTAAATAAACATTGCAAAAGAATAACTCTGATGTATTGAAACCTCCACTGGACTGGAAAAAGAAGCATATGGTTGCTTTATAATGCTGGATGAATCAATGCAGACAGAGATTTGCCTGGACCATATGGCGCCTTAACAGTTTACATTTCAAAGCAATCACAATGTATTAATGGCTATTATTCCCTAATGCTCAGGAAGCTTTTTTGACTTCCTGGGAAAAAAGTATAGTGGCAACTGTTTAATAAAATAATTTAAAGTTGCACACTATGTGGATTGGCATTACCACCTATGAACTGGCATTTCCAAAGATGGATGAATACAAATCTTATGATCATGCTTGAGACACTGAGTCTCATAGCTGAACTTTAATCACCGCAGAGCTACTTTCAATTCTGCTTTAATCAACATGCCAATAATTCTCTCCATAATTGCCAAATGCTTAATCCTAATGAAACATTTTCATCTTCTACTCCATTTACGCTATGATGTGAAAACGAAGACATCGTACTTAGGTTAAATAATAGTTACTGTATAGTAAGTTATACATGTCCTGTAAATGATTTTGAAACAAGAAATAAATTGTCTGCTGTCAGGGTGTGGTCTGCTAGTAATGACCATCTTTGTAAAGTAAAAGACCCCCTGTTTAATGCCATATCATCTGTGCCACAATTAATACCCTGTCATTTGTAAACACCCTTTACAATTATGTCAGCTAACAGTTTGTGATATTGAGTAGACATAAGTACACAAATTAATGTACAGTCCTCAGACACACACAGTAATGTTTGTTTTGCCAAGCCTTTTGGTAAAAATCGCAAACCTCTTGATTTAACACATTATAGACGAATGCAATTTCTTTCCCAAAAGTCAGATCTGAAATATTTAAACCCCCAAGCAACACGCTACTTTAATCACAACAATTTGACATAAACAGCCCTAATAGACATTGAATTTGACAAAAAACTTAAAAAATCTTACAAATGTTAAACAAGATAGACTGTCTTCTTCTGAAGATGATTTACCCCCATACGCTCTGTTTGCTAATGCTCGGTAAGACTATAAATCTTTCAGTATCTGTCTGGAATTAACATCTCACAAATGGGAGCATCCCGCTTATAACCCAGACTGAAATTTTATAACATTGTTAGTGATGTTATGAAGCTCAATTTTACCAGGAATTTTGTAGACGTGAATATCAACTATCCTACTGTTTGACCCAGACAGATGCCCTTTAGGTTGCCTGCCTCTGAGACCTTTTCATGAGTCCATACATACCGTGGTAAAGTTCTCAGGACCACAGTCCCTTCCTCTATATTTGCAGTCCAGCAGCATCTCATCGATGACATGACCCGTCCGCTGCACAAACTCCAGCATGTTAAAGGTCTTGCTTGGGAAGAATTTGCTGTTGTCTGTAGGCTGACCCAGAGCAGCCAGAAAGTCGTCAAAGTCTCCCTGCTCCACGCCCAGCATGCTGGCCATCCAGAACAGGTCGTTCCTCTGGACTTGGGACTTACGGAAGCTGTTATAGTTACAGAGAGTGATCGCTGGAAAAGGCATGACCGGGCTGTCCATCTCATCCAGTAGGGTGACGTGGGGGAACTGGTAGTACAGAATAATCATGCCCGCCACCTGGTAGAGGAAACAAGACAGGGAGCCGGAGAATGCAGTTGCCCAAAGAAGACGGCGGATGGTAACTCCACCTGGGAGGAAAATGTGGCTAAGTCCATGGAGGGTGCAGTTGGCCCCAAACACGGTGATGTCTGCGGGACCCCGGGTCTGTTCGTCCTCCTCCGTAGGAGAACCCATCCTCTGAAATCAAGCAAATAATCTATAGGACCCTTCACAACTACACTGTCTACAATGCCAACACTTGTGATGCTCTTGAAGAACGTTCCTTCCAAACACAACCTTCCAGGGCTCCAGTGATGCTCAGATAGGCTGACGGTGGTAGGAAGGTAGTACAAATTACCATGAGTGACCGCAGTTGAACCAGTAAGCGCTCCTTTGTAAAAAATGGGTGGGTTATCGTCAGAAGTGCAAGTGACTGATTGCTGATTCAGCCAACCATTGGCGACATTTTAGAAGGCACTTTAAAGAGCAGGATATAGAGTTTCATTGGGATATGAAACATGGTCCTATTGAGAACTGGGGGAGGCAGACGGCTCAATAAGTAACACAGAGACCAGTGCCGTAACACACAATCAACTGAATTATTAGAGATGCAATATATTTGTGTGTGTATAACTATATTGTAACTATATTTACCCATTTAGAATAAATAAACCTAAATCAGTTCTCTGTGGGATTTTCCAGGTCACAAAAATCATGTAATTATAGTGATATTGAATTAGAAAGACACTGGAACCCATACTCCTGTATGCTACTGATCTAACAAAGTTTTGGGCAGTTTTTAATTCGATTTGGCTGTTACTTAGCCGTTTACAATGCCACTTATTACTCTGCAGTCTCCCTGTGATGTGAAACATGGACAATAAACAAGCCTTCCACTCTTTTAATCTTTGCTATAAACAATGGCTAAATAAGGACTGGACTTTAATTAATTATGATAGGCTTTATGTTTATCCCATAGAGAGTTGTATGTAGTTATGTTCAATGTGTATTATGTTCAGTTCTAATTCAGTTCAATAGCTCGGGAAAAAGCATTTGGTCAAAGGTCCAGGCGAACTGTAATGTATACTGCTCTATTTAAAAAGCAAATGCATGAGTTGGTTTTACAGCTACTGTTGTGAAAGTGAAATTCAACAATGCAAAAAGGTTTTAGGAACAACTGCAATCCACACAATTTGGCCCAGAATCCTCTGTTTCCCTCCCATTAAAGGACTGACTATTTTAACCCATCTGATTTCAAATTATTCCCACTAAGCAATTATTATGACATTAGTAACTGTACAATAATGATTATGGAGACACTATTGTACACCAAAGTGTAACAGATACAACTCTGAGATCCCTTGACTCTGATTATCATAGTGCTTTAAATACATCCTTTTTAAATACATCTAGTTTGTTTTAATACTCGTCACTGTATCCTCTACCAGAAAGTTGGATGGACCTAATGAAAGACCCATAGGCCACGGCACTACTCTTTGTTTGTTTATAAAGCTCTTCACCAGGCATTTAACTGTCATCCCTGTTGAAGCCTAGAGTATTGGAATATAATATAAGGTCACAGCGTTAGTTAACATTAACTGCTCCCATGGTAAACACTTAGATTGGTAGATGCTGTTTTATGTTTAGCACCTCATGTTTGGAATGGCATCCAGTAAGTACTTCATTTGGACACCTTAGTGCCCATGGGTTGGTTTATTGTACTGGCTAAAGATTTTTATAGTGATGAATGTGTTTGTTTTAACTAACTGTGTAGGTCTGTGAATTACGGATGTTTTAAATGTATGTGCCATTTGTTTGGTTGTGTTCCCATGGCACACTTGTGAATAAGACCTACCGGTAGGTCTCAATGTGTCCCCGTAGATAAAAAATAATAATAATTTATGCCATATTAAAAAATATATATGTAAAGTCTCGCTCTCATTGCCCTACACAGGGGTCAAACTGGCAATCCTCTTTTCACCAACACAGTGTCATTACTATCATACCCCCACAGGAATTGCAGCCCTTGTGAGGGAAAGGAAACTTAGTCTCAGAGTGTTTGACATAATTGATTATAATGTTATCTGCACCTTTTGCTGTCTAGCATTTCACATTTGTTACTTGAACAGTGAGAATAAAATTACAAAACATTTTTGTAATTTAGCTGACATTCTTATTTTTTTTTATTTTAATTTAACCTTTATTTAACCAGGTAAGTTGACTAAGAACAATTTCTTATTTACAGCAACGACCTGGGAGCAATTAGGGTAAAGTGTCTTGCCCAAGGACACTTTGGCTCAATCGGGAATTGAACTGGCAACCTTCTGACTACAAGTCTGACTCCCTACCCACTGAGCCATCTGCGCCCCAATTGTAACATATTGTATACAGTCCCTTAATTATTTGGTTTACATGGAGAACTATGGTTTATAATTAAGCAATTAGGCACAAGTGGTGGTGGTACACTGCCAATATACCCAAAACATTATTGTTCTAAGGGACAGCACAGTGCTTAGTGTGGTATGGTAATATAATGTACCACAAACCACCGAAATGCCTTTCTTGTAATCAATGCAATAAATTGAGTAGAAAGTGATGGGATGTCATACCTGTGGTATACTTAATCAATAAGGCGGTGTAGAATATGGCCAATGAACAATGCGTAAGAGCTGTCCTTAATGCCTGGACACAAGGCTTAGTTGTGGTATATTGGCAATATATCACAAACACTAATAGGCCTTATTGCTTTTAAGTACTAGGTACAGACACATTTTGAGCAGTTACAAGTGATGTTATACCCTTTATATACGGTCTCATTTTGTAGTATACAGGTCCTTCTCCAGAAATTAGCATATTTTGATAAAGTTCATCATTTTCCATAATGTAATGATAAAAATTAAACTTTCATATATTTTAGATTCATTGCACACCAACTGAAACATTTCAGGTCATTTATTGTTTTAATACTGATGATTTTGGCATACAGCTCATGAAAACCCAAAATTCCTATCTCAAAGAAATAGCATATCATGAAAAGGGTCTCTAAACGAGCTATTAACCTAATCATCTGAATCAACTAATTAACTCTAAACACCTGCAAAAGATTCCTGAGGCTTTAAAAACCGCAATCATGGGTAAGACTGCCGACCTGAATGCTGTCCAGCAGGCCATCATTGACACCCTCAAGCAAGAGGGTAAGACACAGAAATAACTTTCTGAACAAATAGGCTGTTCCCAGAGTGCTGTATCAAGGCACCTCAGTGGAAAGTCTGTGGGAAGGAAAAAGTGTGGCAAAAAATGCTGCACAACGACAAGAGGTGACCGGCCCTGAGGAAGATTGTGGAGAAGGACCGATTCCAGACCTTGGATGACCTGCGGAAGCAGTGGACTGAGTCTGGAGTACAAACATCCAGAGCCACCGTGCACAGGCGTGTGCAGGAAATGGGCTACAGGTGCCGCATTCTCCAGGTCAAGCCACTTTGAACCAGAAATAGCGGCAGAAGCGCCTGACCTGGGCTACAGAGAAGCAGCACAACAAAACAACAACAACTTTTGCATGTCATTTGGAAATCAAGGTGCCAGAGTCTGGAGGAAGACTGGGGAGAAGGAAATGCCAAAATGCCTTAAGTCCAGTGTCAAGTACCCACAGTCAGTGATGGTCTGGGGTGCCATGTCAGCTGCTGGTGTTGGTCCACTGTGTTTTATCAAAGGCAGAGTCAATGCAGCTAGCTAACAGGAGATTTTGGAGCATTTCATGCTTCCATCTGCTGAAAAGCTTCATGGAGATGAAGATTTCATTTTTCAGCACAACCTGGCACCTGCTCACAGTGCCAAAACCACTGGTAAATGGTTTACTGACCATGGTATTACTGTGCTCAATTGCCCTGCCAACTCTCCTGACCTGAACCCCATAGAGAATCTGTGGGATATTGTGAAGAGGAAGTTGAGAGACACAAGACCCAACACTCTGGATGAGCTTAAGGCCACTATCGAAGCATCCTGGGCCTCCATCACACCTCAGCAGTGCCACAGGTTGATTGCCTCCATGCCACGCCGCATTGAAGCAGTCATTTCTGCAAAAGGATTCCCGACCAAGTATTGAGTGCATAACTGAACATAATTATTTGAAGGTTGACTTTGTCTTTTTTTTGTATTACAAACACTTATTTTATTGGTCAGATGAAATATGCTAATTCTTTGAGATAGGAATTTGGGGATTTCATGAGCTGTATGCCAAAATCATCAGTATTAAAACAATAAATGACCTGAAATATTTCAGTTGGTGTGCAATGAATCTAAAATATATGAAAGTTTAATTTTTATCATTACATTATGGAAAATAATGAACTTTATCACAATATGCTAATTTCTGGAGAAGGACCTGTATTGCCAATATACCACATCTATAATGAACATCTCAGCATGTCATGGTATACTTGTCATATACCACACCCCTTGTGCCTTATTGCTTATGTATAGATCATCATAGTCTGACATTTCACAGTGGCCAAGCCCCTGGGTACAGAGGAAAACAGTCCTCAAAATCCAACAGCTAGTAACAGGAAACTAAGGCTACAAATGCACAAGCCCACCAAAACTGGACAATATAAGATTAGAATAACTTTGCCTTGTTTGATGAGTCTTGATTTCTCCTGTGACATTCAGATGGTAGGGTCAGAATTTGTCATAAACAACATCAAATTATGGATTCATTCTGCCTTGTATAAATGGTTCAGGCTGGTCGTAGTGTAATGGGGTGGGGGATATTTTCTTTGCAAAATCTGGCCCCTTAATACCAATTGAGCATTGTTTAAATGTCACAGCCTACCTAAGCCTTGTTGCTGACCATGTCAGTCCCTTTATGACCATAGTGCACCCATCCTCTAATGGCTACTTTCAGCAGGATAACGTACCATGTGGGGTCCGTGTGGCATAGTGGGGTAAGTCACTGCATTGCAGGACAGTCTGTGTCATGATAGTCAGTGGTTCGAGCCTGACTATGGGTTCTCTGACTTTTCCCAGACCAGCTGCACAAGGCAGTACAAATTGGCATAGTGCTGTCCGGGATTTGAGTCAGATTATTTATTGTGTCACATTGCTCTCTAGTGACTCCTTGTGTTCAGATTGGGGGCCTGTAAAATTAATTAATGGAAGTATAGTATAGTGGTGAACTTAATCATCCAGTGCATGATCTGACTAAAGGCTTCCATGTTGGATTGAATCAGCGGTAGGGCAACACGTGGTTGGATGAAGATTGTGCATGCCCCTAGTCATCCCACAAATCTGTCCAAGGAGTTGCGGATATGCCAACATGGCTGGGTTAGTGGGAATTAGGAAGGGAGGAAAATGAGAAATAAAACGGCCTCCACAGTCACCAGATCTCAATCCAATCAAACACATTTGGGATGTTGAAACGGGAGATTCACATCATGGATGTGCAGCCAACAAATCTGCAGCAACTCTGGATTCAATAATTCAATATGGACCAAAATCTCTGATGAATGTTTCCAGCACCTTGTTGAATCTATGCTGCAAAAAATTAAGGCAGTTCTGAAGGCAAAAAGGGGACCAACCCGATACTATCAAGGTGTACCTAATGAAGTGATCTGAATGGGACCTTTACTCAAGTTAATATTAAAAAACTGTGAAATATGTTTTTCGCTGCTGCCCAAAACAAAATGAAGAATGATTATTTCTGTGCTTGAGTAATGGCCAACTTCCTAAAAACGGCAACTTACCACGAGTCTATAAACTGACTGGTTTGAATCTTGAATGTTGTAGGCTGATAGCTGTGGTATATGAGACTGTATATCATGTGTATTACATGACATATAATATTACATAATATACCACTCTCCCTCAATGGTATATTGGCCAAATACCACTCTCCCTCCATGGTATATTGGCCATATACCACTCTCCCTCCATGGTATATTGGCCATATACCACACTCGCTCCATGGTATATTGGACATTCACCACTCCCTCCATGGTATATTAGCCATATACCACACTCCCTCTATGGTATATTGGACATACACCACTACCTCCATGGTATATTGGCCATATACAACACTCCCTCCATGGTATTGAAGAAGATGGTTATTTAGTAGGAAATTATCTTGGTCAAAAAGCAGAGTCTGTAAGGCAGGCAGCAGTGGAAAAGTTACAAGTCTTTATTTCATCCCAGCATAGGACAAGCATTTAAAGCTGGACAGGAACAGAGTCGTGATCAAGTTCAAAAGACGTGATGAAGATTCCCTCGTCAGGACCTCTCGGGCCAACGGTCCAGAAAATGAACTTAACTGTGACTTCTATCAGTATTTATTAACTTGGGACTGAATATCTTAGCCAATCCCAGGCTCTTACAGAAGACCATTACCTCATCATCAAACCCGTGATCTTAGATCACAAGATATTAGGTCATCTTTTGTGGTTTTGAACATTTGTTGTTCCCAAATTCACTAGATGAACTCACTTCATCCTGATGGCCTTGGCTTTCTCCCCCCCAAAGAGGGAAAGCCCCTGCCTGTCTTTCCATTGGCATTTGTTTATGACCTCATTCTCCACTCTGCAGATAACCAAAGAGGCCTCAGAATCTTCTTACCATCCTCAGAACCTTAGATGCTTAACACACTCACGTAGTTATACCATTCTAAACTGCATTAACTGTATCTAAGATGCTCATATAGAATTTCTTTCCCCAACAAGTATATTGGACATATACCACTCTCCCTCCATGGTAAATTGGACATATACATATAACATGTAATTGAAACTGTTCAGACCCAACTTTGTCTGGAACCTCTAGCACGAGGCATCGCAAATTGACATATCGCTGCCCGGGATTTGAGATAAATCGGATTATCTTCATTCATAAATCGGATTATTGTGGAAGTATAGTTAGTGAGTGTCAATCAACCCACGTCCTGACTAAAGGCTTACGTGTTGGATGAGCATTGTGAATATAATTGGCCGGCTAGGCGTTGTGGTTAAATAAACCATGTGAACTCCCTTCACCATCACGCATTTGTCGACATGGGGTTATAGGGTTAGCTGCCAATGTAGCAGGGTTTGTGGAAATAAATTGACAAGACCAACTGGAAGGGGAGAAAATGGGGGGGGGGGGGTGTTCAGGGCACTGAATGTCTTCGATCATGACTGACCTGTGCAGCCTGTGTGTGGACAGAATGTGAGTGGTGAGTGATGATCTTCACTTCAGAGAGTCATGTAGGATCGTGTTTGGAGTGCAGGAGACAGCTGATGACTGTACAATGCTTTGTAGTTTTGTGTGCAGCTGGCATACACAGACCTAAGCCAGACATAATGAAGCAGTTCAAGATGAAGTCCATGATTGATGTGGATTCTACTTACCCTTGGGATGGCAGAACATAGCAGATGAAACATGAAAAATTATACATTTATGTTCAACTTTCGGTCAACAGTATGGTAGTATGTTCTTATAAGAGTATATGATTTCGGGAGACACTTTCACATTGAGTTGTTCTTATACCAGTAGTTTTCTAATTATATTAGAAAACCTAACAGTGAGTTTTTTTTGGTGATAACACTGTAATTAGAATCTAACATTGACAATGGCTTTAACAAGGACGGCTCTACATACTATGAGGCCCCTGGGTACAAGTGTCCTAGTAGGCCCCCAACCCCAAACTCACACAACGTTTGCACACACAAATGCCCCACCACACACTTCCAACAGCTTGTTTTCACGCATGCCTATATTAAGGCTGTTGAAAATAAATAAAATAACACCTGTAGATCTCACACATGACTTACACCACCAATAAAAAATTATTTTTTAATGAATGCTTTCATGCATTTTGGCATGTTCTCTAATAGTCATTCATATTGAGTTTGGTGCTCTCTAATAGTCATTCATATTGAGTTTGGTGCTCTCTAATAGTCATTCATATTGAGTTTGGTGCTCTCTAATAGTCATTCATATTGAGTTTGGTGCTCTCTAATAGTCATTCATATTGAGTTTGGTGCTCTCTAATAGTCATTCATATTGAGTTTGGTGCTCTCTAATAGTCATTCATAATGAGTTTGGTGCTCTCTAATAGTCATTCATATTGAGTTTGGGTGACTTTATGCCTCACCTGGTGCAAAAAATCAAGCAGCTTAGTTTTGTTTGATGACTTGTGACCATCCATCTTCCTCTTTTTTTCATTCCAGAGATTTTCTAGAGATTTTCAAGGGGGTGGAATCTTGAATATGTAAACTTTAATTTGAGATGAATAATTAAGATGTTTGTGTTTTTTAAATATGAAAAAATACTTTTCTGAGCCTAGAGAGAGTGCCAGATACAGTAGTGATGGGTCGATCGTGAACAAATTTTGAACGGCTCATTTTGGTGAACGATGGGAGACGATTCGCGAACGATAAAGAGCCGTTCATTTGGCTCTTAAATTTTTTTGAGGCAAGTTGTGTTAAGATAAGTTTTTTAGAAATGTAATTTGCCTTAAACCACAATTGTTAAAATAAACTGGTTGTACAAAATGTGGGCTACTGTTAAAAACATGTTAAACAAAAATATAATTCCAAGGTATTAGCTTAAATCGTGAACCATGAAGCCAAACCCTTTAAGGAATACGCAACCCTTGACCAATGTTGTAATTGGCCAATGATGTAAAACGATAGGATATTCATAAATATACATGAAAACTTTAATAATATATATTTTTAAATCTAAAACTTGTAAAACACTTTTTTAAATAGTTAATTCGTATTACCATCTTGTGATATACACAATATGTGAATATGTGACTGCATTCAATTATAGATTTTAATACAGTCTATATAAAAACATGCGTGACACCGGCGAATATATTCAGTAGCTACTAGGATGCCAACATGAGTGACACTCCTAAAATATCTCATATTTGGAAGTTTTTTACAAAAAACAACAAAAATGCAGTATGCAGTACATGCAAAGCAACACAATCAATTCATTCTGGCTCCAACAACAATATCCACAGGCATGTAAAAACGAAACATTCAACAGTCCTTTTGCCTCAGCTGAAAGTTAACTACAGTCATGTTCTAAATCCAGCTTATGTTAACTGTCCACAGCTTTACTAAGGCTAAAGTAGTACATGTTATTGTGGCCATTAGATCATTTGGGATGATTAGAAAATGTGTATAATCATTTTTTGCAATAAAGGGTGATTTAAAAAAATACTTAACAAAGTTCATTTTGAGATCCAAATGAACCGGCTCTTTTAAGTGAACTGATCCAAGTGAGCTGGATCACTAAAAAGACTGAAAATTCCCATCACTAAGATACAGTGTTTACTTTCACTTTTGGTTTCATCACCAAGGTTAAGAGATGAATTTCTAACATCTTATTTGGATTAAAACATTTGGCTTCTGACTGGTAGTATTGTTAAAGAATAGAAAATTAAATATATTTTTCAGCATATGAAAAAAAACTTTACGTGTCACACAGCCTGAGAAAAAAGTGTGTCTGTTTTTAACCAATGGAAACCAAAATTGAGTTTTTAGTTGGTACACAGCCTAAGATAGTAGGTCTCAAGTGGGCTTGTTATTTAAGACAACAGCTGTGAATTTGACAAAGAATGCTGAAGGATAAATTTCTAATGTGGTGGACCTATTCGAATTTAAAACATTTGTGTTATAGAAGTGCTGGTAAACTATAGATGGAAATAAAATTCTCTTAGAAAGAGCTTAAAGAAAGAAATTACAGCCTATGGAGATCCAGTAGTAGCCTTCTCTACTGTACCTGGAAAAACTTTGAGGGGGAATATCTGTAACTACAGTTGTGCAGGAGAGAAGAAGACAAATGTGAAGGCACTGAAGGAAAATAAAGTGTTTTATTCATAAAAACACACTTAACATGTAAAAAATGTGGTAGTGATCATGTGGACACAAGAGCGGGAAAACTAGATGCGCACAACTAGATGCGCACACCAATGCGCACAATGGAGAAACTACAACATGTCAGCTCCCTTGAGTGGGTCGACTGTAACAATATCTCACAATTTCAGTTACAATCATGTCAACAGTTAAAGCATCATAAAATCCAAAATTTTCCTTCAATTACAGTGATTAATATGCCATTTGAAAGCTCTAAAAGTGCCTTTTAGACCAAGGCCCCTAATGGTCAGAGGCCCCTGCTCCCAGGCCCCATTTGCCCGGTACATAATCTGGTCCTGGATTTTGAAACTGTAGCACAAACATATCCTTACCTCTAAATGGGGCAACACTACTGTGTATCTCAAGAAAATTATCTTTATAATTATACGTGCAAATGCCTCAGTCACACACAACCCTGCCATCCAACTAACCATATGAGTAGGTGGTGATGTGAAAGCTGATTTCAGGACCTAAATGCTGCTACGGAGCGAACAGCACGTCCTTGGGATTCTGCGATCAATAGGGCAACGATAGTTTTTCTACAACCTGAACGCTAGCTATGGGTGTATGGCCTGCCTTCAGTCATTAGCAAATCAGTACATCACACTGTTTTTTGCAGCGGGGCTAACGGGCAAAAACTTTCTATTTTCCTTTCTACAGTGGGGAGTGAAAAGCCAGAGCAGATCTGCATTCACACGTGTGGAGGTTACTAATCTCTTCTGAGACTAAGTGTTCCTTATCATTATCTGGGCATGAGATGAAAATGTCAGGCAGACCCTGAACATCTGACTGAGTACATGCTAAAAGCAGGTTACAAGACTGCCATTTTCATAATGCTGAAAGGTCATTTGAATAAGCAGCGCTGAGAGAGGCATTCACTCAGTTCTTTACAAATATGATCCCACCTGTTTTGTATGAGACCATTAACATCCGTAGGCAATATCACCATCTAGAGACAAACTCAGTGGAATCTGCCTTTATAACATACTGAATTACAATTAGACAGGAAAAAGGCTAAACATTCAGCATACAGTAGGTACTGAAGCAACTAAAATCCATAGTACATGAACTGTAGAACTGAAGTATAAATAATAAATAATAATAATACGTCCTTGAAATGAAGAAATATACATGAAAATAAAACTAATTCGACAAGATGCAAATAAAATGAAATCTCAGAGACCATCACTTCTAGAAACTGTAGCTGTAAGTCAGTAAGCTTCTGCAAAATATAAATACCCCTGAGAAATAAATGGTAGTTTAATAATAAACAATGGTTTGATAAGTCTTTTGATAAGATTTTTTGAAAATAACTGCTGCAATTTTGGGATTTTTGCTTTGGAATTATATTTACAGATTTTGCTACCCAGGATTAAATCAGTCTTTCTTCAAGCTGTTTTTCCCCCTAAAGATCCAGACACCAATCATAGTCACCAATCATTATTTTTTCCATGCTTTGTACAGAACTCAGCATTGCCATCTTCTGGACAGGTTAGACATAACGTCTACACACAGGAAGAAAAAAAGACGAGGAAAACTAAATGACTACAGGCATCTTAAAAATAATTGAATCAGCATTATTTTTTCAAATCTATCCCACTCACCTTTGATTAAATTAAAATCACTTAATCATTAGATTGGATGACCTCTGTAAAATCAGAATCTATAAGTTTTCCGCTGTAAAAACCGAATTCTAGCATTTATGCCTATCCGATTGTAGTAATCCGATCAGATAACTTTTGAAAAACCGACCCCCCCGGTGATTTTCCAGTGCATAATCTCGTCTATCTGTGAGCAGCAGTATAAGGTGGTGTGGCGATAGTGATGCTCTCCACACAGTTAACGCCAAGCCTGGTTGCACGGTCTGATGAGTCACTCCACAGCAGTCCTGGGCCACTTTGCCTTTTGCTCTGCATTGCGTTTGGGAGGAGTGTGTGTATTTGGTTTTAACGGGTGCACACTCATACCAGTGGAGAAGAGAAATGGGGACACTCTTTGCTAATTTCCTCTTGGCTGCATGCCATGGAGGCTAGCCCTGCTAGGGAGCTCTTTTTTCTCAGTGAGACACACAATCAAAAAGATACATGCACAGCCTAAAGGAAGTCTGCGCTCCCAATGTTATCCAATACCTTTATGGCTTGCTCAGAATTACTGCATTCAGGAAATTGTTGATGAATACATTTCCTGTAGAATGTAGTTATTTATGTAAATTCCATAGTTTGTAGACATACCTACTCCTGTAAGCCTAAGAGTGGCAAGTTCTACTTTTAACCCTATTCCTCTTGTGTTTCAATGAAAGACAAAACACCCACTGGAAATTGCATTGTTGCGGAAATCAATAACTGACTAGTACATCAAACGAAGGTTCCTAAACAACATGATTCTTTATCTTCAGACAGACAAACAAACAGCACACATCATATCGCTGTAAAGTGAGGCGTAGGTGTGTAAATCCCAGGTCACCTCATCTGTGTGTGTGTGTGTGTGGGGGGGGTTACCGTCATAACTTTGATCCTTTAGCACCGCCGGAAAAGAGGGGCACGGGGGCAGGGCAATATGAGGCCGTACTGAACTATAGCAACGTTTTGCTCCAGAACAGGAGTAGAGACACAGAAATGTGCCGGCTACTGCTCCATCAGCGAGTGCCATTATTGCAGTGTTGGTGTACAGGCTCTGAAACAGCAGTAATTACCTGCTGCTCCTGTTGCTAGAATTATGAGTGTAAAAATAGCACATCAGATGACAGATGGGGAAAGAGACACACATAATACAGACAGACACATCATAATGTATGTTAACATATAGAGCTATATGCTGAACCAACAGCACCACCAGAGTGTGTTAGAGATGGCACTACAGGTCCAAGTGTTGAGTGGGAGAATCGAAGGAACACTACAGGGCCTGTAGTTTATCTGGCTAGAATTGATATGACCAGGAATAAAAAATGGGTTCTTATACACTGGAAAAGCAACCTGATTTATTCAATCAAAGTCCCACTGCTGAGAAGGCTTAATACAGTCAACATGTCACCCTCACATCCATGGAGCTCCTGTCTTCTGGGCAAATCACTGTTATTTTGTGATCTTTATTTCAGGTGTTATAAATCATCAAAGTTCCATCAAAATCATTCCAGGGGTGTATGCTAACGAGAAAAAAAATTCATTAGCACGGGTGTTAAGTTTCAGCACTCCATTATATCCAAAAAAAACAATGCCTGTTATAGCAACAGTCGTCATGGTGTTACCATGTGTCCCACGTTTTGTTCTGAATACAAATGACCCTGAATGATTTATATGCTGGACAACACATGTAAATATTGACTAGACTATAGCGCGATTCTGTGCTAATCTGTTTACATTTTTTTGTTGTTTTCGCAAAATTAAAGTCCCATCCTGCCAGTCCTATCAGACAGGGTATCAAATCAGCCCGTATGATAATGTCCAAAGAGTACCTTTCATCCCATCAGACCAATATATACCTGAATTAATTGTCTTCCCAAATGCTTTTAAGGTGAACTCAAGTTTTGTGAAATGTCCGAATTACTTATAGCACTAACTCAAAAACCTTAGAGTTGTGCCTTTAAATCATTGTACTCAACTTTATTGAAAATAAACTCAACTTTTTTGGAAACCAAATGCAACCAAAGTGCTTTTGGTTTCCAAAAAAGTTGGATAAGGAACCCCTTGGGGTTTACAACGTACCCATAAACCTTAGCAGCAAAACATCATATGGGTTCTTTGTGCTATTCCACCGTTCATATATTGTCCATAGGAGATATGTGGATTCACTTAAATGTTCTGGGATTCTGTCAGGCTTAAGTCGCCTCAGTGTTTTGCCAATTGTGTAAGTCTTGGTGGGACAAAGTGACATTTGTTAACATTTTCACATAAATTCACTGTACATATATATATTTTGTGAAATATAGGCAAGATATTGATTAATGTCACATTGCCCTAGAGATTTTCATCCAGTTATCAAAATTCTGCATTGGTGTAAGCAAGGTGAATGACATTATTAGGTCAGTATTACTTAAAATGTTTACATAGCATTGACTCAAAGCCTTTGAGTTGTGCCTATAAAAATAACTGCACTCCACTTTATTAAGTGCATTCCACAAAATAATTGAGTAATGCCCCCCTCAGGTTTATAGTGTACAAGAAACACAGACGTAATTTGAAGTGAACATAGAAATCATCTATCACAGAAAGTGATGTTAAAATAGAACAAATAACCTTTGAAGAACCTAAAGAATTTTAGGGATTATGAGTCCCAATATTTTCCCCTATTGCCTTGTGGTTCTCAGGTAAGGTGCTGAATTAAAACCGGTCACCAGGTAATGCATTGCAACTGACAAAAATGTATCTCACAATATTGTCTCTGGTTTGAAATCTTGGTCTCACTACAGTAGAGCTTTAACTCTTGTCAGAGGGACAAGAGTTAAGTAGGATCTGCTATTGTTACCTTCTCTTAAAATTCAGACTAAGAAAAACTTTCTCTTGTTAATGCTCTACAGCCCTCATACTCAAATCTCGCTCTCTATGCTAATTCCATATCATTTTTTAATTTCGACCACTTAGACCTGGACAATTATTGAACAGGTAGAACAGACAATGAGCAGGCACTGGCCCTTGTAGGGTAAGAGTTTTGTATTCTTGCTATACAATAAGTCAGATTGCTAATAATGTTCAGGTGTAGGCTGCTAAATCTATGTAAGAATTTTTGCATGTTTCTGTGTGATCTGTTATGATGCTAGCTAAGTAAATACAGGAGAAGAGATGCGGCTCTGAACTTTGTTCCTTGCACACACTGCCTGACACTCTGACAAGTGAAGACACATATAGAAACGGGAGCGGCAGAGATTGGAGAAATGGTGCACAAGTTCACAAGTCATGAGGCAAATCCTTCTTCTAACTGCCCATGGTAACGCTGACTGACTGTCAGTATCTTACATTAAACTGGAAACTGAAAACCTGAAAGAAAGCTCTGCTATACCTTAATAAAATTTGCTTTTGTATATACTGTATACTGCCTGTTACATCCCCTAGTACAGGGGTGCCCACACTTTTTTGCATGATGATCTACTTTTAAAATGTTCAACTTAATGAGATCTACCAACTTAAAAAATGTTTATTAAAAAAAAACACTTCAAATGCTTATTGCTACTATTACATGTATCTCTATGTGGAATTCTTAATGTTATTAAGGAGAGAAACGTTAATGAATGTTGATTGTTGAAATTCAATTTT
>JACXGM010008112.1:0-29664 GCA_016801145.1 Umbra pygmaea
TGATGGCATAATAAATTCCACAAAGTATCAGGCAATTTTGGGTGACAATCTGGTTGCCTCTTCCAGAAGGCTGGGACCTGGCCATAGGTGGACTTTCCAGCAAGACAATGACCCAAAACATACATCAAGATCCACACAGAAATGGTTCCATGACAAGAAAATCAATGTTCTGCCATGGCCTTCTCAGACACCGGACCTCAATCCACTCAAAAATCTATGGGCTGAGTTGAAGAGTGCAAACCCAAGAATGTGAAGGATCTTGAAAGGATCTGCATAGAGCAATGGTCCAAAATCCCTCCAAATGTGTTCCTTAACCTTGTCAAACAATACAGGAAGAGACTCCATGCTGTAATCCTTGCCAGACGTGGTTGCACTAAGTAATGAATAAGGAGAGCCAAACATTATTGAACCTTGATTTTGGTGAAATTTATTTTGTGTTAAATATTTGTATGAGTTTGGTTGGTTCCATTGCAACATTAATAGAGTACAGTGTTTCTCACATTGTGGTTATTTGAGTTTATCTCTATATTTATATTGTTTAGGTTATTAAAGTATTGTTTTTGCATTACCAGTCAGTGGTGCCAGTAATTATGGAGCCCCATTGTACCTAATGAAATGATTTACGTATCCATGCATACTTGGCTCTGAGGAAGACTGCAGGTCGCATCGAAACGTCAGTCATCTGTTCACTGTTCATGGTTTTGCCACTGCCCCCTCCTCTCTTTTGTTTCCTGAAGCACGAAGGCCCACCTGAACTCCTATCCATTCAAATAATAGAGACATTACTAGGCCAGCAATTGTAAAGGCTGTGCAATAATTATGCCTTTCCTGTGATTCTGGCTTAAGTAAATGCCTACTGTAGTTAGCTAATAGGCTAGTTAGCTAATGTTGGCTACTACATCAGCTAATAATGTGGCTACTCATTAAAATTGTATTTGCAAATACACTGTATACAGCTACATCAGGGGGTTTCAACCTGGGGTATGGGGACACCTGGGGGTCCACAGAGCTTCTTTGGGGGATCTTTGGTAAGATCTTGCAAAAGTATTAATTGAACATGTTTTTTTATTAGTAGCCTGCATTACAAATAACAAAATCAAACAAAACAATAAATGTTTTTTACATAGAGAGATATGTTTTAACATTCTGCAAATGTCATTTTTTTATTGAGTATACTAGGGAGGTTTAAAGGCTCAAAGAAAATGATTGTGTTTGGTGAGGGACAGGTTTATAAATGTAAAATATGTGTGAATATAATACTATGAAACACTATTTGTTTTAGGTGTGTCAACTGTCCATGTGATATGCAAAAGTTAATTCATTTAGTTTATGCTCTTATGCAGAGCATTAGTGAGTGCATTCTCATAACCTCCCCAAACCTCCAAAATGTATTCTGGTTGTCCCTAGATTAAATAAGTAAGTTTCGAGTAAGTTTCCCTAAAGAAAATGTTTTAAAGACAACATAACTAAATGATCAGACAAAGTTGTGTGTTTCTTACTTTACTGTATAGCCATTTTTGCAATGTTACTATTTGGGGTAAATAGCAGTAGCAAATAGGAACTTTTATGACCACAAATGGTCACAATGAGAAGACCTAAATAAAAGTGCTCATGTCAATTCACTGCAATCTGTATAATTCCTTGTAAAGATAGCGAATTGTAATCAAAGACAATGTTTATGATATTTAATCATTATCAAAGAAAAAGTATTTGGAATAAACATTTTGTTTGAAAAAAGAAGTTGTCATTGTCCTGTAGGAATTCTAGCATCAATTAGGACTGTCAAAATCCAGAAAATATTGTTTTCATGTGTTTGTTAAAGATGTATTATGTAATGTTCCATACATTTTTCTGGGTGGGACAAATTTAATGTAGATTTTATTTCTTATCTATATGTTTTTATTGAACACAGGAACAATATGGAACAATATAACATATTTATGAAAATACAAAGCTACATTGCACAGGTTCAATAGGTCAATTTATGAATTAATGGATTTATAGCAATTTTCAAATAACATTTCGAAATTAAATTTCCCTGTTTCAAATTATATTCAAGATAACCAATAGAAAATACTATCCCAGATACTACTATTGTTTTTAGAATTTTTTGTCAGTCACATGCCCCATTTAAAATATTTACATGGTCCTGCAAGAAGTGTAATATTCTGCAGGAATACCATTATCTTTCAGGTTTACCTCCTGTAGGTTGCCAGGTCCTATAAGATTTGCCAAATCCTGTAGGAATATCAAGATCAAACAGGATTTGTCATGGATGTGCAGGTTTAAATACTAAACTGTCATACTACCGCAGGAGTACAAGGTGCTATTTGGAAATCATAGGGGAGTGTTAATTTTTGCTTTTTTTCTGCTTTATTCTTCTTGCATTAATGTTACATGATTAGCTAAACTAGTTACAGAAACTTTGGTATAATGGAGGGATTCTTTTTTCTTTTCGGTAGGCACAGCATATTCTAGCCCAAAATTGCATTAAAGGATTGTTCCACAGTAAATCAGTTTCATAGTATACCATTTACAAACGTTACCATAGATGATGTATGTCATATACACGTCTGTTCTTTTTCAACATATCAGAGAAAAGCTGATAGTATATTTCAGTTCCTTTCCCATCCACTGGGGGGCTTCTGTATCTGTCTAAACTTGAGCTACCACAACTCCCAGAATTCCAAGCGAATTTAGTGCCCGTCCCCGTTTGAACCCACCAACACAGAACATGGGCAATTCAACAGCACAGCTCTGTAGAGCTTGACGCTATAAAGTTATACATATTTGTTTTTGAATTTGTAGTCTAATTTCTATTCAATATGCCCGTTTGGTGTTCTGTAGCTTGTTGCAGAAATTACAAGCAAGCCCTAAAAGAAGGAGTAATCTTTCACACTTTACAATAGGCTATAAATGTTAGGGTCTGCAGTCGGTATTTCAGGTCGGAAGATTATGAAAGGGATCTACGTGCTAAATTAACCGGCACTACAGCCCGATGCGATCCCATCAATTTTTCTTTATCTAGAAAGAGTAGCCTATATATAGTAAGGTATAGTCATTTACCCACTCAGCTAGCTACTTAATACAGCTGGCACAGTACACATACAGTACAATAACATTACCACAGACACGATGTGTGCTCCATTTTCAAGGTACAGAAAATAGGTTTAATAAACTTACTCATCTGTTAATTGTCCTCTTGCTACGTCTCTTTCCGTGTGTGCTGAAACTTCAGTGATTCAGTGACGCATATGCGATCGTCAGTCATTTTTGGTTCAATCCTTACAAGTAATGCTTGTCCACGATCATATTCATCATAGCAAATGCTTTTCTCTTCTGTAGTCATGGATGGACATATTCCCACAGAAGCACTTAGGCAATTAGAATTTAACCGCGTTTCAACTGGATTATCTGTAGAACATGCTGCCTTGTTGAAGTTGAATATCAAACTCCATTTGTTGTAAATGTTCTTAGGTGTACTCGGGCGCAAACATGTATGGTTGGATGTCACTCAGAATGTAAAAGCAAGTTGTAAAATTCCTCATCTGCAAATCCTAGGTTAGTAGCAATTGTGTTACCAGTGACTTTGGTTACAAACTGTTTCACAGAATCCAGAGAACATCCCAGGTGGGCGGGGCTTGGAACAAGGAAGCCAGCGTTGTAGTTCTATACATACTGAAAAAATCATACCACCTTGTCTGTTTAGCATTAAAACGGCTAATAGAAACGTCACAGAAAGACAAGCTATACCTTAAAAACATCAAGGACAACCAAGGCTTTAAGGAGAAGGTTTGAAAGCCAGACCTGTATAACAGGGATGCTTATTTTCGCAACAGAATACATAACTATATTCATTTTTTTTCCTATCTCCAAAGTCCATTCGAAACACATGGTGACATAAGAGTATGAAAATTCCCTGCAAAATTTAAAATGTTGCTCTTACACTAGCCAGGCATGGGTGAAACATATCTCACTGTTCTACAAATGTCTGGGAGAAGCTACTAGCACCTCCAGATAGCTGTAGAGTGATGTTTCCCTTTAATTATGTATTTTCGGGGAAACTATTTTGTACAACCAAAGTATGTAAAATATGAACATATGATGCACGGTTAGTGATCATGACGTAGCATGTGAATAGCGTAAATGTTTGGTAGGGAGAAAGTTGGGGATGTTGGATGGGCATACAAATTGCTGACTGTCATTCTGGTTTTTGAGAGTTCTCCATTCCAGCATGATACACATGTGTTGCATGCTATTCTGTAGACAGGAATATGTCTGCTATTTTTTTATGTTAACCCTAACCCTAATCTTAATTTTAGTAATGTCATGCCTAACCTTAACTGTTAGTAACCTCATGCCTTACCTTAATACTAACCTTAACGTTATAAAATAATTTTGAACGCTATGGAATATATGAAATGTATGGAATGTTCTTGCAATAATCAGAGAAATGAAATGTACAGCGCAGGTGCAACGTAACAAAAGTATGAATATAGCACACATTAAAATGTGCAGCTAAAATGATGTTTTTTTTATATGTTGGCATATAACATAATGATTTTTTTATTTGTTTTATAAGAATGTAATTTGAGAGAAATTCTGAGATATACGGTTGGCATATTCAAATTTAAAAAAATATATAGACTAACTCTCTTTCCAATAAAAAATACATACTATCAGTGGCAGCACCAGGCATTTTTCATTGGTTGCTAATGGGGAGCTAGCTCATTGTCGACAGCTCCGCAACTCCTTGGACAGATCTGTCGGATGGCAAGGGGGGCGCACATTGTTCATCCAATCAAATGTTGCCTAGCCGCCTACTCTTTTCGCACTGCTCATTCACCAAGGCACATTTTAGTCAACTTGTCACACTTTACTCTTAGGACAGGGAAAACTAAACCAAGGTGTAGATCAATAAGAACGTTTAACAGGGAAACAGTAGTTCTTTAGCAGTCTTATAACACAGGATTAACAAAACAAACAAGGAAGACACTAAATCTGCCTATACTGAAAGAAAAGACATACTAAACCAAGGAACTGCATAAAAATAACACTGTCGTACAAAATAAAGGACACAGAAGGATAATATATATATATATATATATATATATATATATATACCGAGTGTACTCACAAACTTGGATGGAGACTGAGACCAGGGATAAACATTGGATATGAAACTCAATGACCCAGCAACCAGACATGGACAGAATCAAACATAAATAAGGTACAAACAGAACTAAACTGGGCAAAAGCTGAAACTAATAATGAGACGTAGAATAGAGGTACAATACTGTAGCTGCTCTAGAATAACATAGAACCAATAAATAAAGAACCACTAGAGGACAGCATAAAACCAACAAGAAAACTGAGATGAATTAAACAGAGCAGAACTAAATGAACCTAGGCAGAGAAACAACTATTCACTAAACAAACACTTGGAGCAATGGAGCAGGGGAAAACATTACAGAGCCCCCCCAAAAAGGCGCAGCTCCAGAGGTGCAAAAAGGGAACAAGGGGAGGCCAGGAAAAGGGGGGAAGGCCGTGGGATGAGCAGGCCCAGGGCCCTACAGCACCAGGCCCCACATAGAGATCAGGCAGACAGGGACAAGACACAAAGAGGCCTGGCCGGGGGAGGCCAGGCAGGAGGCAGCCAATGAAAAGACTGGGCAGGGAGAGGCAGAAGTGGCGGTCCGGAGGGTGGAGGCAGAAGCGGAGGTCCAGAGGGTGGAGGCGGAGGCTCGGCAGGAGAAAGCAGGAGTGGAGACCAAGCTGACTGAGGCTCGGCAGGTAGAGGCAGAAACAGAGGTGGAGGCGGAGGCCAGATAGGCCTGGGGATAAACGGAGGCTGGCCATAACAAAGTGGGGCTAGCACAGGCACCTGGACAGACACAGAACACACAGACACAAAAACAGACAAACTGAGAGGCACAGATAGAGACCCAGACACGGGGACCAGGGCAGAAAATGTCACCAGGACAGTGGCCGACAACGGCACCAGGACAGGGGTAGGTATAGACAAGGGTGCGGGGACAGGGGCAGGCACTGGGAGCAGGGCAGGCTCAGGGAACAGGGAAGTCTCAGGGACAGGAACAGCCAATGGCTCAGGGACTTCTGGTAGTCCTGGCGTGGTGGAGACCTCTGGTGGCCGGGAGACAGAAGCAACCTCTGGTGGCTGGGAGACAAGAGCGACCTCTGGACTCAGGAAACTGACCAGAAGTCGATGGGCCTTGAAGGGAGACGGATGGGCCACAACTGGAGACTGAGGAACTAGGGCTTCTAGGAAGGTTAGTAAATGAGAGGAACGGGTAAGCATCCGTTTTACAAGGAACTTCTCAGCCTCCTTATGGCTCACAACCTGCCCTCCATGAACAGAAGAAACAGTTCTGGGAGTTGTTCTTCCGCTGAGTCTTAACCGTTGTTCTTCCGCTGAGTCTTAACCATTCCCTATAATCCCCATCCACTTCTGGGTCTTTCTTTAAGATAGTAAAGACTTCCTGGCTGTCTGGAGAGGAGGACTTTGATGACAGGGGCTGAGAAGCTTTGGCCATTTTGAAATTTGTGGCGGCCATCTTGTGAACTGTGGAGGCCATCTTCATTGCCTCTGTGGAGGCCTTCCTGGACTCTGTGGAGGCCATCTTCATTGCCTCTGTGGAGGCCTTCCAGGACTCTGTGGAGGCCTTCCTGGACTCTGTGGAGGCTTTTTTGTGAACACGCTCATAACTACATTGGGAAATCCTGGGTTTAACAAATTGATAACCACCATTGTGACATCTCTTACCTAGATCACAATTGTTCGCTTCAGTGAAGCCAGGTAATGAAAAGAAATCCAGGGCATGTTGAACTTGCTTCGTAGTATAGGCCCTTGGGATAAACATATGAAACTCAATGACACAGCAACCAGACATGGACAGAACCAAACATAAATAGGGTACAAACAGAACTAAAGTGCGCACAGCTGAAACTAATAATGAGACCTAGAATAGAGATACGAGAATACAGCTGCTCTAGAATAACATAGGACCAATAAATAAAGAACCACTAGAGGACAGCATAAAACCAACAAGAAAACTGAGAATTATACAGAGCAGGGCCCGGTTCCCCGATAACGTTCACTCTTAGCCCGCTAAGAAGACTCTAAAAGATATATCTTACCGAAGTTGTTTTTGTTCTTAAGTGTGTTCCCCGAAGTCTCCCTTAGGAAGCTTCTTATCAGGCTGTGTCTTAAGTGCGACGTTACAAAGGCGCTGTCCCAAGGGAAGGTGCTGAATTAGTTTGTATCGATTGCTCAGGAATCGATTTTTCAGTTCACGCGAGGTGCAATACGGTGTTAAGAAAGACAACACGTAATATGAAAATAAAACATTCCTCAAATTATTCCAAAAACATTTATTTTAGCATAGTTGAAGTTATCAGTAAAATATACACTACTAATTACATTATCAAAACGTCAGTAATGTGTTCACACAAGATGTTGTTACTGGTAGACGAACCGGGTATCCATCGCTAACCATCCACTCTCCTCATCCCGTTGTCCCGCTTCTTGACGTGGGTTTAACAACTTCTAAAAATGATGTAATAGCCTACACTTTTTTATTTTTTTTTGGTTTACAGTTCCTAATCTGATTTTGGTATGTGTTGTCTTAGTTGCTGAGCAACAGTCACACCAGTGACCGTGTCTGTGTCTGTTTGTATGCGCATTTTCATTAAAAATACTTGATCATCAACAAGATTGTATGTCATTCTGTCATCCTTAATTAGTCAACAACTGATTCTCTATTGCCATTGGAAACCTACGCATAAAATCTTGCTCTATCTATGAGATACTTTATTTATCCTCAAGGAAATTAAGCAGTGTCAATCTAAGTGCACTGCACATTCATATATATAGGCTCCTTTGAAGAGGTTGCGTAAAGACATTAGTTCATAATGTACATTATCTGTGTGTTTGACGACGTGTAAGGCTACACATAAGCTATGCATGAAGCAAAGCAGCAGAAAGGGAATCCTCTTACAACCATGTGACCTGCGTTCAATGCCCAATAAATTAATGAAGATGAATCAGCAATGTGACGTGCTAATTTGAGCATATGTCAACTTTTGACTGAGAAATTCTAAGGTGTAGGCTCCTTCGCAAACCTTAAGAGAAGCATGTCAATGATTGGCGTTGCATAGAGCACTTATGGAATGGACACGATGGCATGATAGAGTAAAGGTTTAAAGGATTAGAATCACACACAGAACCTTTAATGGATGCAAGGTTTGAAAATACCATTTATTCTTCAAAAAAATAAACATTCCATCATAATACGAATCAAAAGAGCTCAGCAAGTTATTCCAAAAAGAAAATATAAATCAATCAAAAACATTTGCAATCAAAAGCTGCCTTGACTCAACCCCTGCAGCGTGCAGGGCAGCCCTCTCTGGAGGATGGAGGACCTCGACTTCTCCCTCTCCATCTTCCTCCTCATCCACTTCCACCTCCTCCCCCTCCGGAATAGTTGCGCCTCCTCGCACAGCCATGTTATGGAGTATGGCCGTTGCCACCTTAACTGCGCTAGAGTTGAGAGGCTTCATGCGCAGTCCTCCTGCCGACTTGTGCAGGCACCGAAAGCGCAGCTTCCAGATTTCCAATTGCACACTCGACAATGTTGTGTGTGTGAACGTGTGCAACATTGTAGGCTCTTTCTCCCACGACCTCGATGAAGCTCGAGCAAAAAACCTTAGCGCTGCAAGCAGCTGGACTACAGGGTTTAAAGCCAAATTCTGCCGCGTTAGCCTGGCAAGCGCAGGTATGAGAAGGTCCAGCAGCGTCATAATGACTTGTCTTGGGAGGCGAGATTTTTTTAATATAGCCACGTCAGGCAAAATGTCAAAAGTTTTGCAGAATAAAACAATTGACATGGCCGCGGACTCAGAGTCGTCTTTGATTCAATACAAGGACACGTTAGATCACTGCCATAGTTGGTCGCTTACTGGACACCAAAATGCTTACCAATTTCTAGATCTTAGCCATTTAGAGCCAACTTGTTTGCCAGACTTTAATGATCAAAAATGATTGACAATTTAAATGCTTTAATTACATTACGAAATAGCCTAGGCTAATTACCACATATTAGTTCTGATACCAAATAAAGTCAATATCCTAAATAGGCCTGTATCCATTGCGAACATATTTTATTATAGTTATAAAATGTCCATAAAATCATTGTTGTAGTGGCGGCGACTAGCGGTTTGAGCTCAAACAACGCTAAGAGCGAGCTTACGAATGGTCCAGACCAACCTTACGAAAGTGTGACTTACAGAAGATATACTTAGCGTACGAACGTTTCGGGAACCGTGCCATTAGGTTAAGAGAAAGGTTAAGGAATAGGTTAAGAACTACTTAGCGATAAGAACGTTTTGGGGAACCGGGCCCAGATCTAAATGAACCTAGGCAAAGAAACAACTATTCACTAAACAAACACTTGGAGCAATGGAGCAGAGGAAAACATTATACAACTCATGTATGGGATGATTATGTTCACCAACTATACTTCCGTGATCAAATTTTTTATATATTGTGTCATTTTGAAATCAATTACATTTCCGTATATGTCAGCCATTTGAAGTTTCATATTTGCTTTCTGAACACTTCTCTATCTTTTAAACTAGTTGTGAAGTTGAAACTAAAATACACGTTTGCATGTTTAAAGTCACATACTCATCTCTAAATGTTGGTGGATTAAAGTACTATGATGCAAAATAGTGCTAGCTCAAAACTCAAAAAAAGATTGTATTTCCCAATAACAGTGATTTTATTCAAAGTTATACCATAAAACAAATGTAACTGTAATATAGAACAGTGGCAGGAACGCAAACAATACATGCCACCATTTCACCAGAAAAATAATGTATGTGTCAATGTACAGGGTCACATCACACATACTTTTTTGTCATATTCGGTAAATTATGGAATAACAGAGTGAATATGGTACCTGTAGCTGGGTGACAGCTAATTACAGCAAAGTGGAAAAATATTGCTGAGATTAGACAAACAACAAAGTGTGAGGGTGGAATCATTTTAGTTGACAAAAATGAAACAATAACAAAAACCTTTTAACATTACAAAAAACATTTGACATTCACAATGTTTGATAATCCTAATTTTAATATGAATAGGAGCTTTACATTCACAGGTCACTGTTGATATGTCTTGCTTGGTCGGTTTAATACTCCCACTATCCCTCGTTTAATGGTAATCAGCACACCCTAATCAAAATATGTTTGCATGTCTATTGCGCTCGAGGGAGGGTCATATATTTTCATATTTTCAGGGGGTTTCATTTTCTGTATACCCGATTTCAGAAAATCATCAATGTAATTGAGGTTATTGGGAAAGATAGGAAATACGTAATATTAAACATTCAAAAGATCTTCACGTCCTTGTTCATCCACTGGTTCAAAGCCTCAGTTGGCTAGGATAGACTTGATAGTTAATTTGATGAGTTAACTTTGATTTCTTATAATTCCCTGTTATGACATGTGGCATGATATTAGTGACGTTTCAATTCTGGTTCTAACTATTTTTAATTTTTTATAAATATTGTGCTACCTATCCCTAACCTCAGACACACATGTTAACAAAAACAACTTGAACTGCAAGCAGTTTTGACGGGGTCCAAGCCGTCCCTGGCGAGTCCCCCCTGGTGTAAGTCGCCCTGATGCCCCGTGGAGCCCACAAAAGCAGAACCTATGAAATCGGAACCAAAGGTGCAATGGCTGTGACGCAAAAGCTGGAAAATATTATAACACCCAAGATACTTGGTCTGTAGTAATTAGCACATGCTCAGATATTTCAAAGACAATTTAAAATGTTAAAATAAGTGCTTTGATAATGGTCGAAAATGTCAGGGAAGATTAAAAAAGTTTTCATTAGCAAGAAAACATAGGGGATTAGGAACTAAGAAAGCAGATTATGAAATACCATCACATAGTATGTTGATCCGTAAACTGTCGTTCGGATAGCGTTGGTAATCAGAGTGCCATACAGCCGTGGCTGATGATTCATGTAGCGCATTTGAATAAACTGACATTTGGTTTAGTTTGTCCTAATTTCGCAGGGACAGGGCTATAAGGTAACACTGATTCGCAAAATCAAGAGTTCTGTAGCGATTCACTGTCGTAATTTGTGTATGTCTGCCTTTCTAGTCTGTACATTATGTTTTACACAGTAACTTCAAGGTCTAAGGGGTTTTAGGTCCACCTGGCACATAGTTGACTTTATGGCCTCTAGAAAGGTCATACTTTGACCTACAGTGAAGTGCCTTATGGTTCTGGACTCAGCAGGCCCATGGCTACAACATGGAGAAATGAAATCCAACATCCTGGGTCATTGAATTTTATGTTTTTATAAATAGTTATTCCAAAAGATTTAAGAATGTATGTATTTTTTATATGTAAAAGCATGTAAACCATAATGAATAAGGCTTTTTATTGCTTATTGTCAAGCCCCCAGGGCTCCTGAACTAGTGTGAAAAGTTTGGAGGCCGTGTAAACAAGTCAACATCAAAATGCTACATCTATTTCTTACTATATTTCTATACGTTTTTAAAAATCCCATTCATTTTTCACTTTTTAAAAGTGTTGGTGTTATGCAGGATGATGTCCTACATCATTACAGAGTGATGTTGTTTTGTAATTTTCACTTTATACTTCCTGCCTGTAATGTGTTTAGTAAAATAGGCGACCGCCTAAAACACATGACCGACTTTGAGGCACTATAACTCTGGCTGTGATTAAACAAAACAAAACTGAACCAAATAATGAGTTACCTACATTTGTCCAAAGGAAACAATTTCATAAAACATTTTGCAGCTTTTTTTAGTTACTTTATCCAATTTCCCTTTCACTGTTCAGGTTAGGTCACTACTTTAGGCTGCTGCCAACATTATACATTAAAGATAGTTGTTCATGAAAATGTTTTGTATGATTTTTTAGTAGATTTTTGTTCTAGATTAGCAATAAACCATTAGTATAGAACATCATAGTGGGACATTGAAGAACAATCTCAAGTCTCAAAAATGTTATTTGATGATAGCATTTAATTTGTCATCGATATAATAGAGTTTATATTTTGTAGCTAGCTACGAAAATTTGTTTGTTCGTCAAATGCGCATAGTTTAACATGGCAAAATTATTTTGGTCAGGTCCGTCGGGAGATGGTAGATACCAAGTTTTGTGTAGATCGGTGGCACGGTATAGGAGGAGTTCGAAAAAGTTGGTGTTATTCGCATGGCGCAATATTATGAAAAATATTGTTATCAGGAATGGGCGTGTCCTATATCATCAGATTCAATTTAATTCAAGGAACACATAGATATAAAAGTTTATATTTTAAAATGTGTAATGTGGAAGATATAGGTAAAAACATGTTTTACATCATTATAGCGCCACCTAGTGGCCCACATGTGTAATTATTTTAATGTGAGTTCCGGTAGCCATTGCACATGTACACTGTAAATTTAAAGTTACTCACCTTAATGGAAGTAGTAAATCCAAAAATTTGTCTAAACACATAAATGTTGATTATAGCGCCCCCTAATGGCCGATCTACCCCAAATTTGGTACCGAACATCGCAGTGGGACATTGAACAACAATCTCAGGTTTTTTTGAAGATAGCATTTAATTTGGAAGCAATATACTAAAGTTCTTATTTCATAGGTAGCTACAAAAATATTTTTGTTTGTCAATTGCGCATAGTTTAACGTAACAAAATTATTTTGATAACTTTTGGTCAGGTCCGTCTGGAGATGCTAGGTGATCGGTTGCATGGTCTAGGACGAGTTCAAAAACGTTGGTTTGCGCATTGCGCAAAAATGTGAAAAATCTTGTTATCAAAAATGGGCTGGTCCTATATCATCAGATTCAGCTCAGTTCAAGGTAAACTTGGATATAAGGGTTTCTATTGTGCAATGTGTAATGTGGGGGTTATGGGCAAAAAACATGTTTCTCACCATTAAAGCGCCACCTAGTGGTCCACATGTGTATCTTTTGGTATGTGAGGTCCAATAACTATTGCACATCTACTCTGTAAATTTGAAGTTACTCACATTAGTACAAGAGGTGGATCCAAAACTGGGTCCCATAGGCCACGCCCCTTTTGACAAATCAGCCTCAAGATTGCCCCTAGATGGTAGCCTCAAAATTTGGTAAACATCGGATGAGATATAAACTTTTCGTAGTTATAGCGCCCCCTAGTAGCCAATTTTCATAAAATGTGTTGGGGAGCCTCAGATGGTCATGTCAAACAAGAATCTAAAGTTTTACAATGATAGCATTTTTATTGGCCGAGATATGACAAAGGTTATACTTAAGTAGCTAGCTACACACATTTATTTTTGCGCAATTTACGCAATTTCCATCCGATAAAAATTATTTTGATAACTTTTTGTCAGGTCAGTCTGGTGATCATACATACCAAATTTCGTGCAGATCGGACACACAGTCTAGGAGGAGTTAGAAAAAGTAGGTTTATGATAAATTGCAATTTTTCATGCATAAAAGTACCGGCGGAAATGGGCGTGGCCTATGTCAGAAAGATTCAGCTGAACTCAGGGAACGCGTGGATAAGTGTATCTTCTATGTGCGATGTATGGTTTGGGAGTTATAAGGGCAAACACATTTTTTCTGCAGAATTTTTCTGTCTGAGGTCCCAGCGGTGATCTGGACCAGTCCTGAAAATGGCACCCCCACGGTCATGTACGGTTTAGGCTGTAGTAACGGTTTTACCGGAAGAATAATAAGGAAGAAAAAACCTTAGGAAAACAATAGGGTTCCACAGCCCTGCTGGAGCTGTGAACCGCGTTGCTTTGCAACGATGGTTCCCAGCCCCTTCGGGCTTGGACCCCTAAATATTATGAAACAATTAATCAATATCCTATGTAGACTAACAAAATAATTGAGGAATATGCATATTAAAACTTAAGTAATCTTCTAAATTCTTTCACGTTTGGATCATAATATAATCTTATTGTGTGTGTAAAGTAAATAATAACCAAGTACTAACATTGCTCAATAAATTAGTGTCATCTGTGTTTTGAAAGGTGAGTGCATTTTCTTCAATTTAAGTACATGCCACTCAACAGGTCTCTGCACAGCCCTGCCTGAAACAAACAGGATAGAGAAAGTTACTGTAAGTTTATGATGGTGGAGTGTGGTGGAGAGAATGCAGGAGACAATAACTGGATTTCACGGTACTCACTTTATTTTAGACTGTGCATATATAAAGAAACAATTACTGCCTTGAATACACTACATGACTTTCCAACTTCTAAAATCTCTTTAATGCTCTCATTTTGTTGACCCAGATTACATGATCTGATTGGATCCATGACAAAATGAGTCTCAACTACTATTGCTTTCATTTCATGTCTTGTTTCATGTTTCATGTTTCAGCTTTTATACAATTTGTCTGCGCAGTCATTTGTGGGGGGAAATAAAAGGGAGAAAACCTTTATAATTATTTAGGAGAGAATGGTTGGGATGTGGGCAACAATGATTGTATGGTCTGCAAATAGATATTTTGATAAAAAGGGTTAATCATTATTGTAGGTATAGCCATTGTAATGCCAGTTTCAAATTTATAATCAAAAACCACAAGGTTTCTGCTCTCTCACTGGTTCCAGCTCCTCATGGGTTTCACTAAAATCACTTACGACAAGCAAAAATATCAAACATGCCAGAAATTATTGGGGCGTCTGGGACAACTCAAAGATTAGCAAAGTTGCGTGATGGAACGAGCGTCAGTGATGGGAGCGAGCTGTGATTTGGCTCCAATCTCTGAGTTTTGTCGCAGGCCTGAAAAATGTACTAAAATTGTGTAGTGTTTACTCGGCTTAAGCAGTCATCAGCTATATAAAAACACGGGTGGAAGTAAAGCCCAAAATAACAAACTGTTATGCCTACAAGGTGACAATCTTTAACAATGTCCCTGGGGTACATGTGTACTTTGTTTAGTATTTCTTTATACCTTCCCTAGTGTGATAGTTGTTAAATGTATTGTGTCTGCACTTGTGTGTAGTGTTTAGCTATTAATGTAGTATGATAAAGACGAGCAATGACTGAGTTTATAAAGATCTAAACCTTCTCAGGACAAATACTCATAGCACTCTCATTGTGGTGCCAAACAGGAGAGTGAAACATACACACCTGGAGGACACAACAGGATTACCAAAACAACAAACGCTGCTAAGGCAGACTTATAAAGTTACTGCTCAAACAGGCAGAGACTCACCATACCGGCAACAATAACTGACAATGGTAATCTTCTTCTTCTTTGGGGTTTAACGGCGGTTGGCATCCAACGATAATGGTGCATTACCACCATCTAATGTAAGGGAGTGTGGGGCAGCAATTGGGAGGACCTAGATTCTCCCTGCCAACCCAGTTTCCTCAAACAAACATCTCAACACTGCACCTGAACACCCCCTACCCAAAACAGACTCTAAACTCAAGACATGCACTCCCTTCCGTCCTCAGACATAGGTGCAATCTCTCCCTCCCATAGTGCCTGCACTGCCTCAGTACATGATCCACCACCTCTGCCACTCACGTAATAGTCACACAACCCAGTTGGATGTTTACCAATCATGTGTAGTGCAATCCACAGTGCCCCACACAGTCTAGTGATTGTACATTCATGGTCAATAGTTCTGAGAATTACACCAGTATTGATCTCCAAAAAGTTTTCTGCTTCAGTACTCTTAGATCATTTTCTTAGTAGTTACAATGGTATACTGAAGTATAATTACAAGCATTCTAAGTGTCAAAGGCTTTTATTGACAAATACATTACATTTACACAAAAAGTCTATATTTGCAGTGTTCACCCTTCTTTTTCAAGACCACTGCAATCCGCCCTGGAATGCTTGGAGTTTGTTAATCTCAATAGGATTAAGGTCTGGGGAGTTTCCTGGCCAAGGACCCAACATTTCAATGTTTTGTTCCCCGAGCTACTTAGTAATCAATTTTGCCTCAAGGCATTGGTCGTCACTAAACTTCTTGGATGGTTGTAAGAAGTTGCTCTCAGAGGATGTGTTGGTTCCATGCTTCATTCATGGCTATGTTCTTAGGCAAAACTGTGAGTGAGCCCACTCCCTGAGAAACAACCCCACAAATGAATGGTCTCAGGATGTTTTACTGTTGGCATGACCCATGACAATTGGTAGAGCTTACCTTGTTTTCTCCGGACAATGTGTTTTGTAGCTGGCCCAATCAATCGGAAAGGGATCAGAGAAAATGACTTTACTCAGCAGTCCAAACCCTGTACATTTAGCAAAATATCAGTCTGTCCCTGATGTTCTTCCTGGAGAGAAGTGGCTTCTTTGCTGCCCTTCTTGACACCAGGTCATCCTCCAAAAGTCTGTACCTCACATCAACCACCTCCTTCACCAGAGCCTGCTTTGCCAATTTATCGGTGGCTTCGTTCACAGCCACCCCAACATGAGCCAGAACCCACAGGAACAAGACATGCACCACTTCCCTTCTCACCCTATCCTGTGCTTCCAACAACCTGTTTACAATGCCCTGCCATTTAGTGGATATGAATGAGTGTAAACTAACCAAAACCTCACATGAATCCAACAAACTGTACTGTCATAGGCTCCACTGTGAAAAACGGCAAGTGATCAGTAACCCTGTTAATGACACTCACGCCCCAGACATTTTAAAGCTGACCCCGTCTGACCCGTCTGTCGGTCCTTAGAACCATCCATGTACACCACGACACATCCTGGGTACCATTCATCCAGGTGCCTTTTAAGCACCTCGGCTACATAAACACTCCACCTATCCTCCCGCACCTTCTCTAAAAAATTGAGATCCAGGCAACAGCAACCAAGGATGCATCAGTGGCAAATCCACTGTGGGACTAAACTCTCAGTCTCCGAACTCTTTGGCTTGTGCTTCCCCTATCCACCCAAAGCTCATGATATCACTCACCTCGTTTTCCCAACACCCACCCAAAATAGACCTATTTCATAGGGTGTGACCAACCAAACCCCTGTAAATTCAACCGGGAATTAGCCAGCAAGTGCTGTCTCCGTAGATTTAATGGCACCTCCCGCACCTCCACCTGTAGCACTAAAACCAGAGATATTAGAAATGCCCCAGTGCATACTTTAACCCCTGTGCCAGTACTCTATCTAATTTCCTCAAAGTGCTCACTGCTGCCAACTCACACGCTATACACCCGTAGTCCAGCACTGATCTAATTTAGGACATATACATTGCCCTCAACAAGGCTCTCTCTGCCCTCCAACTCTTTCCTGTTAGACAGCGCATCACATTTAAGACCTTCTTACACCTCTCCACCACCATTTCAATGTGCTCACCACACGTCAGCCTGGCATCAAAAAATGCACCCAAAAACATGAAATTACCTCAATTTACCTTCTTCCTTGGGAAATTCGCCATGTTTGTTTTTTCCACCAAAAACCCCACCTTCTTGCCCATCTTTCAACCCCATCTACTGCTTCCTGAACTTTCCATACAACATATGTAACATTTCTCCCCCTCTTCCACAACGCCCCATCATCTACATGCAGTGGCATATCTACACCCTGCTGAACCTGACCATAAACATTGTTAATCATGATGTTAAACAGCACCGGACTGATCACACTCCCCTGCAGGGTACCATTCTCCACCACAAAGCGTTTTGACAACACCCTCACCTGAATAGACCTACCATATATGAAGAATTTAACCCAGTTGTAAGCCCTTCCTCCAAACCCTGTGGGTCCCATCTTAAACAACAACCCCTCCCTCCACAACATGTCATATGAATTCTCCATGTCAAAAAAGACAGCCACCACATTCTCCCTGTTCACCTGTGCCTTCCTGATCTCTGCATCCAAGTACAGCACAGGGTCCATGGTACCCCTCCTAATACCACTCTGAGATGGATCTACCAGCCCCCTGCTTTTCACGAAAAACATCAACCTCTCCACCACTATCCTCTTTATTACCTTACATAGTTGTGAGGTCCGTGCTATCGGCCTATAGTTGGAGGGCTTAGCTGAAACCTTCCCAGGCTTCCTAATCGGTACCACCACCGCCTCCTTCCATGTCACTGGTAGCTTCTCCTCCTCCCACACTCTGTTTTACACACATACGACCCATCCCTGAGATGTGCCAACATTGTATAACACACTTGATCCTTCCCTGGTGATGTCATTCCCACCTTAAACAACGCCTTCCTCACCTCAGCCATGGTAAACAACACATTCATATCCCCCTCTACGTCCAATCTCTTATCCATTGTCCCAGGGTATTCCCGTACCGTGTCATCCCAGCCTTGTTGTCCATCCACAGAGATGTTTTCTGAGCTATGGACATGGACAAAGCCTTTAGCCAACATCTCTTCCTTTTCCTCATCTGACACTGCCACCTCATACCCCTCTGTAACAGTCTATGATATAAAAGAATGAGAGACACTTCTCACTTGATTATTACCTCAGTAAACATTTTACATAGGGTCTCAATTGCTAGATTCATGCCTTCGGCAATATATAATGATGTACATTTTAAGTTTTAGGGCGTGGCTATGGCGTTCGGTTGTAAGACACTCAAAGGAGTTGGCAGTTCTGTTTTTCTGGTAAGTAATGTTACATTTTGTTTTAATGCTATTTTTCGTTAGCATCCCAATTAATATCAGTTAGCTAGCTAGATTACTCCTCCCTCTCATCTAAAATCGTCACATCCGCAACCAATATGTCTGCACCCGTAACGGCAATTTCAATGACCCAAATCCGATCTTCACAAACCAATTGGGGACGTCACACATGTAACATACAGTGACTTATATAATCTATGTGCCCACCCCACAAAGTACTGTGTCCCCACACCACACCACCTTTCTCCCAGCTTGCCCCTCCAGCTTTTTCAGATCCTCCTGTACCAATCTCAAACAGGCATTGTAATAGTTCACAACCACTATTACCACCTTCTTCCCTCACATCTTCACCACACTCCAGTTCCACCCCCTTACGTACCTCCCGAAACAGGTATTATCTGTCTGAAAAATGTGGCTCAACCCCCTTCCCCAAAGCCTGGTCCCCACATGACCCTGTATAACAAAATCCACCCTCAGTCTGAGCTGTATACACAGCACATCAGGCACAACTGGACTATCCACTAGAAAGAGCTTGAACTCCTGTACGTTACCCATCAAGCTTCGAGGATTCCACTGCAGTATGACCACTAGCACTACGACCCCCCCAAGTACATGAGTCCTGCCTCGGCTGATTAAGGTCCTTCTGAACCTTTTCCCACATCAGCCCTATTGCACCCAGGTGCCTTTCCGCCGCTATAACTATCAGCCTAATCCTCTCAGTTTTCGATTGAATCTTAATACTATTGATCGCTCACACAATTAATGTAAACAGCTGTCTTTTATGTACAACCACCATGGACCCCGTCCCCAAAACCTCAACCCTTTGTACACCCACTTGCTCCCTAAGATTCCAATCAGTCCTACCCCCCTGCCCCCTTCCTCCCCCCAACCTCTCTTCATAGCATCTGTATAAGACACCCTACAATCTTCCCTCACTTGTTCCTCCACCGCCTTCTTCATAGCCACACCCCCCATACGCTACAGCTAAAGCAGGTTGGCTGAACTCCCCACATTTCCTATAATCATGCTCACCCCCACACCTGGCACACCTTTTCCCCTCCTTACAAACAAAAGCCACATATCCAAACCTCTGACAGTTGTAACATAATAAATAAGCAATCAGTCAATTAGGTCCTGACATCCACCTCCCACAGCCTGAGTCGTGACAAAGGTAGCCATTTTGAAATATTTTCCAAAAATATTTATCTTCCGATTATGGCTTGACTACTTAGGAACAAAGTAAAAGGTCTGGTTAGTAAGTAGCATTTTTGTCAACTAGCATTATTTAAATCAATCCATTCTAATGTTACAGTATGTACAACAAGGGAAGAGAAATTGGACATTTGTCCTGCATGCAAAATCCATCCAAGTTTTGCCTTTTGCATTGAAATAAAACCTTTTGAAGGTACATGGTCTTGCCATAATGAACCTTGGCGCAGTTAAGGTTAACTGCCATGGGGGATGAGATTTACAGTATAATCACCTCTCTAGAAACCACTACACCACTGAAGGACCTCATATCAATTGAATGCAGGAAATTAAGTTATGGACATATTGTCTGGAGGCTTCAAATAATTTGTCTTTTTGCAAGTAACAGTTCAGCTCCCAGAACTAATTTATGTTTGTTGTTTGTGTTGCAGAGAAAAATCTGTACATTTAAATAAAATCACACAGGCACCCATCCTAAACAAGAGTGATGTGATAAGGTACCCTCATCCTGCAATACACCCATACATTCCAGACAGCACTGTTCCAATTTGTGCCACCCTATTTCATTGACCCGATGCCCCATGACATCATTGCAATACTGTAACATTTACATTTTGTTATTTCACAGATACTCTTATTCAAAGTTTGTTGCAGTGTATACAGTACATGTTAATGTATTAATCTTAAGTTAGGTAGGTGGGACATAGTATCATTATTAACCAATGACATTATTAACCAAAGACATGTTCTTTAGGTATGTTTATACAAACATATTTATTTTGGTAAAAAATAGCTTGTTCTTTTCCTGTAGTTCCAGTTGGCCCCCCAATGAAAACATGCCTTATAGCTGGAGTTACAATTCAACTTTTCCTTTGCTTCCAGGTATTTCCAGATGGCATAGAGGCACAGGGGGCAACACAATCCAAGCCAAGCCTGAAAAGAATCAGAAAGTTTCATTTATCACTTAAGAATCACACATCACACCACAACAAGCACATCCGCTAGAGAATTAGCAGAGAATAAGGGGTCTGATATTATTATTTCTGCCAGCCATTGAGGAGGGTGCCCTCTCCCGTGGAGCTCAGGAACAAATCAGGCTGAGCTGCAGGGTGCAACTAGGACTGGAGATGACTGGCTGCTGGGAGGAAGATGGAGACGTGAAGGCTGGGTCTTTGCAGGGGAAAGAGGGACTGGAGATAAGACTTGAACACCATGAGCTATAAAGACAAATACCTTTTCCTTTGTGACTTGAGGCTGTTTTATACTGGACTGAATGGCTATGGGTTGAAATAATTAAAAAGGGAGGTTTAGGTAGCAAAAACTAGGGTAGAAAACTGTTAGATTTATTTTTTGGGGAGCCGTCAAGATTAGAACAAAAGGGGCTTATTATCATGCATGCTTACATTTCTACACAAAGGTAAATATTTATCAATTTGAATGTTTATATGCAGAAATAATGCAGGACTAAAACCTGCAGGGTTATGATATTCCTGCAGATGATTGCACTTATTGCAGGACCATGATCATTAACTTTCTCATACGATTTACTGTACTTTCTCATACCATTTACTGTACTTTCTCATACCATTACTGTACTTTCTCATACCATTTACTGTACTTTCTCATACCATTTACTGTATTTTCTCATACCATTACTGCACTTTCTCATACCATTTACTGTACTTTCTCATACCATTACTGTACTTTCTCATACCATTACTGTACCTTCTCATACTGTACTTTCAATACTAATGTAATAAGTTAAATATTTTTAAAAAATCGACACCACATATATTTATTTTTATTTTATTGTGTCTCAGATAGTGATCAAGTGTCAATTTCATTGTGCTGTACTTGCTACCATGTCAGTGCCATACTCAAACAGGTCACTGAGAAGACAGAGCACTGTTGTTAGTAGTAGGTATTTTAACTCTCCTGCACTGTCCTGACAACTTTCTCATGAGCCGCTATTCCGACCAAGTAACTACTCTCCCCCAAAACCGGTTTTGCTATTTGCATTCGCATTGGTCAAAGTCAAAGTCAAAGTCATTTATTTATCATATGCATCGAATAACATCATATCATCCTATGCAGATAAATTCTTTTGACAAGGCTCGTCACATCTATGCAGTGGGCTTAAAAAGATTTCAACAATATAAAGAATTTTAAAACAATAATGACAATAGTAATAATATTAATAGGCTATGTACTGAGCAGTGATCTGGAAAATGTACAACAGTAAAAGTAATTTATATTATGAATGGCATGGAAAAATTGCTTTACAAGGTCCATTTGAATTCTTCTAAATCAGATGTAGAGAGGATAAAGTGACCAGAGGATGTTAGTGCTCAACAGATGATTTGTGATCAGTGTCAGTGTTCCATGTTGAGCAGCTGAATGGCCTGGGAGAAGAAACTGTTTTTAAGTCTGGTAGTCCGTGCCTTGATGCTCCGGTAACGTCTACCAGACGGCAGCAGCGAGAAAGGTTCACGGCCTGGATGGCTGTGGTCTTTTAGAATGTTCTTAGTTTTCCTAATGCATCGCTTCCGGTAGATGGCTTGCACGGAGGGGAGGGAGCAGCCTATGATGCGCTCCGCTGACTTCACCACCCTCTGAAGGGCCTTATGGTCAAGTGGCCATAGGAACTGGTAGGAGGGATAAGGGAGTGACGCAAGCACTGCAATGGTCTTTTATAGTGTCGTCACTAGACTTAAGCGTAGCACTACATAAAACAACATTTCACAGTTTAATGTTTTTGTAACACTGGGTGTATGATTGGAGATAAGTGTGTAAATCATCTTATGTATGCGGATGATCTGGTTATTTTCAGCTCAAGTAGTGCTGGTTTCCTTCAGCAGCTTGCTGTGTTTTTTTCAGATTACGAGGCTGAAAATGACATCCAATATAATTTTAAAAAATAGTATTGTGTTGATATGTCCTAATAACGGAGTTCGAACCGCAGCGTTTAAAAACTAGGCTGAAGTCATAGAAAATGAGAAGCTACTTAACAGAGAAACACAAAAGACGAAGGCATAATATATATTACACAACAGACAAACAAAGCAACAGGCATAACTTATAAATTGGACCAATCAACGTAGACCTAGGAAAAGGGAAAATGGAAAGACCCTGCTCTAGAGTAGGACCTAAAAGGTTTATAGGAACTGCGTTGCGATGAACTAAATAATCCTGCAATTTCTTCTATCAGAACACAAGAAAAAAAGGGTTATAGGAACGTTATGTTCTAGGAACTGCAAAAATCCCTGTGGTCGGAAAGCGGCTATGGTTTCTGGAGAAGGGTGCCGTCGGCCTACTCGAACGAGACATCTGTTTTGGTGATTGAGCAGCCGACGCATCTAAGCAGAAGCAATGACAAAATGAAAAGCTAGTATATCGGTGACCCCATTAACCTTAAGATTACACCAGCAATTATACCTGAGGCCAGGGCTACCAACCCTACCCTACCAATTAGAGGGTAATCTGAGGTTAGTGCTAGCGAAATCAAAAAGGGGCAAGGCTAGATTGTATAGAGAAATTGTGATTCACATTGGCACAGGATGAAACAGTCAGAGGTTACTAAGCAGAACATAGCTTTAGCTTGTTAATTAGCTAGAAAGATGTGCCGGCATCGAGTAATTGACTCTGACCCCCTCCCAGTACGGGATAGTGACGAGATCCACAGCAGACTCACACAACTTAAGTGGAGATAATTGTTGATAATTGGATCTACTTTTGGGAGTCGCACAGAAAAATAGTCGAGCCTAACCTGCTGGAGTGACCGACTCCATTCTACTATTCTATTATCTACAGTGTTGGGTATAGTTACTTTTAGGAGTACTTTTTAGTTACTTGATGAGTTCACAAGTTTTGGGAAGTGCCTATTTGAGACAAAATGATCAGGTAATTGGAGTTCATATCTTACTGGTGACCATGATTGATATGTTCTTTACTCTTTCTATTTGTTTTATAGGTCACTGTAAAGAAATGAACTCCATTTACCTGATAGTTTTGTCTTAATTAGGGACTTCCCAAAACTTGTGAACTCATCAAGTAACTAAAAAGTACTCCTAAAAGTAACTATACCCAACACTGATTATCTAGAAAGATATACAGGAGTCTATCTCCAATAGCCTCACCATTAAATAGGGTTCAGGTTGGGCTGCAGAGTATTACCCAGTCTGCTAGCTTAGTGGAGTATATCGATAGCATAGCCAGTGAAGTGAGTTCAGTTTTCCTCATCAAGACTGGGACTGTACCTCGATCCAGGTTGAATAAAGCTAAACAAGGTGGTTTTCACCTAAGTAATCTTACTTCAATAAAGCCCTCCACCATTTCTGTCACAAATTAAAAAGATTACAATTACAGAACAGACTCTTTAGGTCAATCATTACCGAAAGAACGAGACTGCGTGTACAAACAGCCAAAATGGGTTTTCTCAGGAAGGTGGCTGGTGTCTCCCTCAGGAATAGGGTAAGAAGCGTAGTAATCCGAGATTAACTTGGAGTAGAGCCACCGCTCGTTCGCGTTGAGAGGAGCCAGTTGAGATGGTTCGGGCATCTCGTAAGTTCCCCTCTGGGTGCTTCCCTAGGGAGTTGTTCCAGGCATGACCAGCTGGGAGGAGGCCTCAGGGACGACCCAGGCCTAGGTGGGGAGATTATATCTCCACACTGGCCTGGGAACGCCTTGGGATTCCCCAGTCAGTGCTGGTTAATGTGGCCAGGGAAAGGGACGTTTAGGGTCCCCTGCTAGATCTGCTTTCCCCGCGACCCAACCCCGGATATGCAGTTGAATTCTTTCGAAATGTAAAATTTCTTTAGAATAATTGTGCATAGTGAATCTGGCACAAGATGAAAGAAAAAAAATAAGTTTATTTTATTTTTTTACATCATGTTTCAAATGCAAATAAAAAGCCACATATTGAGATGATTCTAATCATGTCCCCCAGGGGAGGACAAAATATGTCTAACATTGAACAATGATAGAGTCAACCGCCAAGGAGCTATAAGCTGTGTCCCAATGTGAAGGCTGCATCCTTCGAAGGCCGCAGACTTTAAAGGATGCAGCCTATGTGGCTTTCGAAGGAGGCTCCGAATGTAGCCTACATTGGATATCTAGAGCCACCAGGTGTTCCCAATTACCGCCTAGCAAACAGTGCAAGAGGAAAGACATTTGTGAAATTTCCTAACCCTAAACCTTTCTGTTCAGATGAAAGCGTACATACATTTTTTACATTTTTCCAATCTGTTTTATGTACAGTTAATTTGAATTGTTTTCCTGTTGTTGTAAATATTTGTAAAAAGTACTTGAAATCATTTTCATTTTACATGGTAAAAAATTGTATAGAACAATGTATCATTTACAAATGACATCCATTACAAAAGTAAACAATTTTCAGAACAATTACTTGTATTTTATTTCCAAATGTATTTTTATTTCCAAGTTTATATTACAAAAATATACAATGTACGTACACAAATTGCTTTGCTTCATTTACAAATAATTTTAATTCTATGTATCACTTTTAACCGAAATTACACAAATAAACAGTGTACAGAAATTACTTTGTTTCATTTTCTAATATGTGACAAAAATATATACACACAAAAAATGCTTTAATAACTTATTGTAAATTATATTATTGTTTGTCAATCATTTTCTCAAGGACAGAAAACAGGCTGTCCATTCTCTTTTGCTCTCCTTTCTTCCATTTCCCTTTGAAATTGCATGTCCTTCTTCATCAGCTCAATGAGCTCATGTCACAGCCTCTTTTTCTGTTGGTGGGGCTGGGCCTGGGGCTGGTGGGGCCTGGGGCTGGTGGGGCTGGTGCTGGTGGGTTTGGCTCCTCCTCATTCTTCTCCAAAGAAGAAGGGGATTCAGTGCTTGGTCCTTATGTATGTCTTTAACACATGTTTTGCTAGCTATTTTAATAAATTTAAACACAATACTTACATTTATATGTGAATTCCTCGACCACCACCAATGACAGTATAATGAATGGACGACCAGACGCCATTCATTCCTATGGAGAGCAAGTGAAGTCAACAAGCAGCACTTTGAGAGAGCAAGACGTGAGCAACGTGTCTAAACATTGTTGTAATACTTCTCAAAGATTTCCAAGAGAAATCTGAATCATTACGAATCTTGCCTCTTGCAGTGGAAGGAGAGTGTGAGTAGGAGTTGTCTATGAGCGTAGGAGCAGGAGACATTTTTGGAAAGTATTCTGATTAATTATTTTGTCATTTTGACTGTATGCCTCAGAGTCCCCCTGATTGCCTGTGAGCTTCTCCTGGACTTTATGGTATATTCTCTACTGGGACAGTAAGTTGCGTGGTTATGACACAATAGTTCTCATATTTTCAGAATAACGGCTGCTACGGGGCCATAAAATGAGATACAAGGTAATGGAGCTTTTTAAACATTGTCCTGTTTGTTTAGAAACAAGCAATGAACATATAGTCTTTTAACACTTCGGATGTAAATTTATTCGTCAAATTGACCCCTAAAATGAATCGGAGTCTATGGAATGCTAATGTGAGGTGATAGCCAGGTAGCTTCAGAATCCACCCAGGGCTGCTTCAACTTCCGGGTCTAAGCCTACCCCTTGGTCACCACACAACTAACACCTACCCCCTTGGCCACCACACAACTAACACCCACCATTTCCTTTGAATAAAATAAAATTGCCTTGTCACCGACACAGCATGAATTTTGGGGAAGGATAGGCTGCGAAGTGTACATTTTTGTATCCTTCATTTGCCAGAGAAACGAAAGGTGCATTTGGTGTTGCATTTGAATTAAATTTTAAACTGGGACAGCCTTCATAGCACTGCTGTGACGCAATCTGCCTTTGAAGGGTGCAGTGTTTGAATTGAGACACTGCTTCAAATGCGGCCTTCGAAGGATGCAGCCTTCACATTGGGACAGCTTACAGACTATTTTGTAAGAGGACCCCATGTGTCCTTAAAGATTGTGCTTACATGTGCCCAGATGTACCCAAGTGTCCAAATTAATAATTCTTCTGTAAATAACTATAAAACATTATATGTTTTCTATTCTTACAAAACACACATAATCAAACAAATGGCATGCTATGGTTACAAAAACATTTATATTTTTACATACACAGACCCATATCCTCCGTGAGTGGATGTGAGAAGACACAGCCTCTGTCACACAAAAAGTCATGTAATTATGGATTCCCTGATTATAGAAAATGAATCAAATTTCTGCAAGCATCTAGATAGCCTTGGGTTTCATAATCAGATAGAATTCAGTGGCTGGAACACTGCTCTGAAGGTCGAATTCCCTGAATTATCTGGCCTAGTAGTCATTGCACACAATATTATAATTTGTGATGATTTTAACATTCATATGGCAAACTCAAATGACGCTCATAGGACTTAGTTTAGTTTAGGTTAGGCTGGTGTCTTGTGGATCTGTCTGATTAATGATTGCGTACAGCCGTGTTCTATTAGTTAGGTTAGCTTTCGGTATATAAGCAGCCCAGACTAGAGGGAGGTTTTGGGCATTGATTACTGTCAGTGTAAGTCACTGTTGCGTGTTATAGAAGACGGTCCGCGTGCTACTCAGTAAGTTGTGAGAAGGGAGTCACATAGTTTGAAGTGTTATGCATACCTTGTTTTGCTTGTATGTTTTAGCTAACAGTGTCTGTACCGCTGGAAAGAGTACGCTATTAGCCATATATATGTATTCTGTATTGTAATCGCTACTGGCGTACCCTGCAACCTGCATTAGTTCATGTTTTTCCTGGATTTCTGTAAATAAACCAACCAGCATTGACATCAACCTGCCTGTCGGTTGCTCTCCTTACACTCACCTAAAGGATTATTAGGAACACCTGTGCAATTTCTCCTTAATGCAATGATCTACTCAACCAATCACATGGCAGTTGCTTCAATGCATTTAGGGGTGTGGTCCTGGTCAAGACAATCTCCTGAACTCCAAACTGAATGTCAGAATGGGAAAGAAAGGTGATTTAAGTAATTTTGAGCGTGGCATGGTTGTTGGTTGTCGGTCTGAGTATTTCACAATCTGCTCAGTTTCTGGGATTTTCCTGCACAACCATGTCTAGGGTTTACAAAGAGTGGTGTGAAAAGGGAAAAACATCCAGTATGCGGCAGTCCTGTGGGAGAAAATGCCTTGTTGATGTAGAGGTCAGAGGAGAATGGGCCAACTGCTTCTAGCTAATAGAAGGGCAACTTTGACTGAAATAACCACTCATTACACCCGAGGTATGCAGCAAAGCATTTGTGAAGCCACAACACGCACAACCTTGAGGTGGATGGGCTACAACAGCAGAAGACCCCACTGGGTACCACTCATCTCCACTACAAATTACAAATACAAACAATTTGCAAGAGCACACCAAAATTAGACAGTTGAAGACTAAAAAAAATTTGCCTGGTCTGATGAGTCTTGATTTCTGTTGAGACATTCAGATGGTAGAGTCAGAATTTGGCGTAAACAGAATGAGAACATGGATCCATCATGCCTTGTTACCACTGTACAGGCTGGTGGTGGTGGTGTAATGGTTTGGGGGATGTTTTCTTGGCACACTTTAGGCCCCTTAGTGCCAATTGGGCATCGTTTAAATGTCACGGCCTACCTGAGCATTGTTTCTGACCATGTCCATCCCTATATGGCCACCATGTACCCATCCTCTGACGGCTACTTCCAGCAGGATAATGCACCATGTCACAAACCTCGAATAATTTCAAATTGTTTTTTTAACATGACAATGAGTTCACTGTACTAAAATGGCCCCCACAGTCACCAGATCTCAACCCAATAGAGTATCTTTGGGATGTGGTGGAATGGGAGCTTCATGCCCTGGATGTGCATCCTACAAATCTCCATTAATTGCAAGATGCTATCCTATCAATATGGGCCAACATTTCTAAAGAATGCTTTCAGCACCTTGTTTAATCAATGCCACATAGAATTAAGGCAGTTCTGAAGACGAACGGGGGTCAAACACAGTATTAGTATGGTGTTCCTAATAATCCTTTAGGTGAGTGTATACTCCACACATCACCAAATCTGCGAGAGTGTCATACTTTCCATACACTATTGTGCACATTGCTCAAAAGGTCGTAATCATAATGAGTTTTTTAAGTTACGTTACATATATGCCTTCCTAAAAACACTCAGATGAATACAGTAGATGGCAGCCAGATTGTTCTCAGTAATCCAGTATTCCAGACATAGTTCTGCCAGTGTGGTGAGTGCATAGGGGTATTCCCCTGACAGCTGGGAATGTCTGTGGGACGTTTATGGATATTTTGACACAAACCCATGGTTTGTGTCTTTTTGTGGTGGGCGTGTTACGTCCCCTAGTGTAGCTGTCCTGTCTGTGTTTGTTTTGCTCTGTGTGTCTCTCCCTGTACAGGTGCTGGCCATCCTCATCAATCAATCATCACATATCACTGACTCCTCCCCTTCGTTATCCAGTACAGCTGAAGCCAATCATCATATCCCATCATGCCCTTCTGTTTGAGTATAAATGTTTGTCTTGTGTGGTAACCTGGTAGCTTGTTGTTGGAAGAGCACGGGGATGTAATGAGCAGAAGAGTGGGGCGGAGTGATGCCATGGATGTGGAGTTTTCCATGTATGAAATGGATAAAGCGTTGGAGGGGTGTGGTAGAACGGCACCGGGTGAGGATGGGGTGTACTATGTGATGGTGAAGTATGCCTCGGTAAGTGTGAAGGTGGCGGTGCTGGCCTTGTTTAATTTGGTGTGGAGGACGGGGGTTCTCCCGTGTGGGTGGAAGAGGGC
>JACXGM010008113.1:0-29476 GCA_016801145.1 Umbra pygmaea
ATTATTATTATTACTATTATTATTATTATTACTATTGTCATTACTATTTTAAAATTCTTATATTGTTGTAATTCTTGTTTTTAAGCCCACTGCATAGAATCGCCGAGCCATGTCAAAAAGAATTTCTCTGCATAGGATGATGTATGTTATTCAATGCATATGATAAATAAACCACTTTGACTTTGACTTTGACTTTGACCTCAAAGCTTTTATCTTGGCCAGGTTGCCATTTCAAATGAAAATCTGTTCAACATGCTTACCTAGTTAAATAAAGGTTAAATAAAAAATAAACACAAACATCAGTATCAATGTAAAAACCCTCTGAACAACAAAGATATTTGGTTCCAAAATTCAAAATAAACCAGTTAAAAACTATTTTATTCCTATGCCGATAAATTTACTTAATAAGATGTAGTAGCATTGTATGCTAAATTATTAATTGTTTATTAATGCATTGCCAGTGTGTTTGTGTTGTCTGTACTACTGGTGGTTACATGTTTGCTGTGCTGCAGAACAAATTGACCCCTGTGGCTAGTACTCTACTCTACTCTAAAACAACTCTCCTTGCTGAGAATTTTCTAAAAACATTAAACTGAGAAGTTAAGAAATGCCTGAAGGACTCTCTGGCTTCATCAGTCTTGCCCACACACCCACGTGCACACATACTGTACATAAAAAACTGCTAATCCAATATACATTTTGGATATGGTTTGGTCCCTGTTTACCATTTTAAATGGGGACATTTAGATGTGGACTTTTTTTTAGTTTTAGTATTGGTTGTCATTTTGAAGCACATTATAAAACGTTCTCACATTCATTCATTCTGGATTATTTCTCTGCATTACATTTTCCAAACAAAAACCTCCAGTGTCCCATAAAGTTACATTCGCAATATATTTGTAGCATACTTTACAATCAATATTTGACACAGTGGAAGAATTGGTCAATCTATGATGTTTGTAGTGTTCTTTTATAACATGTTTAGAGAGTTTCATAATGTATTGCAGTCATTGATTACATGGAAAATGCAAATGGACAACAAAACAGATTTTTTATAAAAATTAAAAGATTTACAGATGGGTGACAAATTAAAAGAAAATCCTGAAAAATTAGGGGAGGAACATAATGAATGCACATGTTCTGGTTGGCGTTTTCCTGGCAGGGTTTGGGTCCACTTGTTCTTTTACAGGGAAGGCTCTCTGCAAATCATTACAAAGTAATTCTGAGGGATCACCTTTATCCCATGGTGAAATGAGAATTATTGTTGTATGGAGAAGCCAAATTAAAATGGTGTGTGCTATAGATATGCCAAAGTGCCGTATAATAGGTACTCCTAACGTCTGTGTTAACATACACCCACATCGCTTCTAGTAGATATGCCTAAATGTACCTTAACCGCAATGGAGTGCTTATTTTGCACCGGCAGGTCCTAAATATAAACTGAATTAACCTAAACTAAAATGTCTAATTGGGCCCAATTTGGAAATTGCCAGCAGTTTAGACCTTACTGACTGTGTGTTGAGTTATTTTAAGGGGACAGCAAATTTACACTGTTATACAAGCTGTACACTCACTACTTTACATTGTAGCAAAGTGTCATATCTTCAGTGTTGTCACATGAAAAGTTATAATCATGTCAAATGTGAGGGGTGTACTTAATATAAATATAAATATTTTTTGTATATACACACATGCACATGCATACACTGTACAGAGGTGGTAAAAGTACTTTTATTCAGTACTTTTACCACCTCTGCACATATCATCTGGAAAGTATTCACAGCACTTCACTTTTTCCACAATTTGTAATGTTACACCCTTATTCCAAAATTGATTAAATTCATTATTTATCAAAAAAATTTACAAACAATTGCCCATAATGACAATGTGAAAAGTGTGTTTGAAATCTTAGCAAATCTATTACAAATAAAAAATGTAAAAAGCACATTCATGGTGGCCAACAGAGTTCATTACTCTAAATCCAGAATGTATCCCACAGTGATGGATGTTTGACAGATGTTACTCCTCCCCATGCAACATCTACCGTATGTTTTTTACTTTTTTCAAAATTGAGCAATTACTGGACCTTTGTATTCCATACACTTTCAGAAGCACTTAATAATTAATTTAAGTCCATGCCCCATGATAGCGGTGCTTGGAGTCCCAGGAGACTCCCTCTCACTAAATTATAAAAATGCGAATATCATTACTTTTACTACACTATTAGCCCGATGCAGGATTTTGCTGTAGTGGAAGTCCTGTCAGCCAACCTTAGCCTCTCAGTGGCTATGTGATGTCTTGTCATTTTTAAACTTTGAATTTTAAAAGTTAAGTATTCCATGAGGGGATCACACTCAAAATTCTTAGAAAAATGGCAGACGTTTATTTCCTATTTTAATAGCTTGCAGAGGCTCCCGTCAGATCTGAGTTAGATCATATGATGCTCCTAGTCCACCAAGTGTAATTTATTTCTGTTACTGTATGTATTTGTATGCATGTTAGTGTGATGTCGGTTTTTCTAGGTGTTTTGCATGGGGTGGGGTTTTGGGGGATGAAAATTGTAAAAATGTATTTATATATTGCAGGACACACTATCCTTACTATTAGTTTTTCTGTGAAATCTTTATGAATAAAATAAAAATTTAAAAAAGAAAACGTAAGTATCTATAATCTATAGGTCAGATTTTCAAAATGTAAAGGGTAAATCAATTAAAATTTGATTTCTCACTTGATAAACCTCCTTAAACAAGCATATTATTACAATTACTGAGCTAGATGGTACAAAAAATGTAGTTAATTCCAGAATATTAGCAAAAACATTACAATTTATATTTTTATATAATATAAACTGCAAATTGATGTAGGTTAGGGTTAGCAGAACTGTAAAAAATATTCAGATGTGTTCTACACGCCAACATAGATTATTTGAACACCCCTCTCAATTGATTTACAAAAAAACAAGAGTATTGCCCACCCTAACGCTACATGCTCTCCATGTACTGTAGCAAACAGTAACCTGGCTGTTTTGTTCTTGAGGTTTACCAGTGGTTTTTTTCTAATGTTTTACCCTTTGTCTTTTTGCTGTTGTACTTTGTGTATGATAGTTTGACATCTATATGTACTTCGTGTTCACTGTTATTTTTGGACTGTTTCCTTTTTTCTTCAGTATTTTATTTTTACTATCTACTCTAGTGTTTTTCTTGGTCCACCGGTTATTTTGCCTAGTATATGCATGACCAATGGAAAAATATATTCCCATAATTAGGCTAAACAATCTGCTTAGTTAAACTCTGGAAATTGGATGCTTCATTATTAATACTTTCCAGTCACAATACACTACTCTCCAATAAATATTTTACTTCACATCCCGTTCTTCGTTCGCCATGCTGGATTACTGATGTAAAGGCTTAATTTCCGTTCTAATTAATCCATATTGAGCAAAAGGTACACAGAACTGTGCTCCTTGAATGCACTCTCAGTGCCTTATGATTGGTTAAATTGTAAGCTTGCATCTGATTGGCTAAAGTGTAGGAACGACCAGCGTGGGAGGAGAGCTCAGCCAGAAAGTTTCAAAAACACACACGCACACGCGCGCACACACACGCACACGCGCGCACACGCACGCGCACACACACACACACACATTGAGGTGAATCACATGTGAATGACGATTTGTACATTCAGATTCATGGATACTCTCGTACATTTTAAACATTAAAAACCTTTTGTGACTTGTTGTATTTTACGTATGTATACTTTTATTTTGTGGATGTGAATTGCTTTTTGTGAAAACATTTTTTTTCCACGCACAGGATTTTTTTGTGTATGTGAATTAGGTTTCATGCATCTGTGAATCATGTTTTTTGCGTGAATTATATTTTAGACTCTTTTGCCTCTATATTTGCACTAGTTGTACATGTACTTACATCTACCTCGTTCGATTTTGACTGTATTTTTTATCTTTATTCTTTACTCTACCCTTTGTGTAATTCCTATGTATTTGTATTCATGTATGGTATGGTATGGTAGTGTAACACTGTCTGTACTTGCACCTTTTTTGCTTTATCTTGGCCAGGTCACTGTTTTAAATGAGAAATTGTTCTCAACGTGCCCACCTGGTTAAATAAAGGTTAAATAAAAAAATAATAGTTTCCATGTGATTTGCTATCTAATTGTAACACTAGAGGACATGTTTCTCTCCAAAGAAGTATCAGCCATAATGGGCAAGCAAAAATGCAGATTAATTATTATTTTGAAAACTCATAATTGGCCATAATTAATCGGACAGTCCGATTAATTAGCATTCCTCTACACAAAATGCAAAGCAGATAATCCTCAATGTGGAATCTTGATTATTTTATGGATGAAAACAAACACACCTGCATCATGAGACAAACAAACATTAAAGTGGACAGCCTGGTCATTGTATTATTACATATGGAAAAAAAAGCTTGCTTCAAAAGCATCATTCTACTAAGATTTAACCTAATTACAAGAACATAAAAGTCATACTAGAGCTGTTTTGTACTGGAATTGTCAGTCAAGTAGTTACTGTCCAACTCTGTCCAGCATGTGCATGGTTTTCTGTGGTCATGCACGCACGTGTCACAGACATGCATATATAGAAACAGCAATGTATCTGATGGTAAGCATCTCAACCGGATGTCGAGAGATGAGCACACAAAAAATTTGGAAAACATTTACTGCAAATATTACATATCTAAAAAGTTTCACAGAACATTCTGCACTTTATAGAGCACGAAAAAATTGTGTACTCAGAAAGTATCTACGGCCCTCCATCTGAGGACAAATACGGAAATGTAGTTCTCAGCAGTGAAACTGAGTGTTTAATCAGGTTAGCAATAAACTCTCAGTGAAAGAAAAAACAACACAGGGACTGTTAAGATACACATTCACTATTGTTATGATTTACTGTATTTGGCATGTGTACTTGTGTTACGTGGTTTTGCTATGGTGTACTCTATATACTTATATATACTATACACTACATGTTTTGTTGTGTTTTGATAGACCCTGAGAAGGGTGTTTAATAGGGAACTTACTAGAATATTCAATTTTGATTGGCAAATCCTTAATAGAGATGACCAGGTAGTTTACCATCTCGCAAAAGCACAGACAACTTCAGTCCCAGGCAAGAAACTTGTCCTGCGTTCATAAAACTATTGTGTGAGTGTTTGAGGTTTTTCACCTTGAATCTCACCCTCGTCTCTCACCCCACACCCCTCCCTCACTCCTCTTTCTATCAGCAGCACATACGGGTTCCTTTATGTCCCAGCAGCACCCTGTAAAGGTCACAAACCATTTCCTCAAACAGCCCACTTCCTCTTGGCGGACATCTTCTCAATAAAATTCAGTTGACAGTGAGAGATAGAGACAGAGAATGAGAGAGAGAACGAGAGAGACAGAACGAGAGAGACAGAGACTGCCCTTCGAGCGTGGGCAGACAAAACGTGTGCGTGTGTAAATACTGCTTCTCTTAACTTGTTTTGGGTGATGCTCAAAGGCAAATACAACCAAATCTGACTGTAAGAGCACATCGGCGTCAAACAATGTCTGGCATAGTCAAAAGTATGTACAGAGTACAATGCCAATTTCTTCAACAATAAACATAAAATACAATAATAATAAACAGAAGCTCAATGCAAATAAGCAGTAGTGATCAATATTTTCCATTCCAAATACAGCTATCTAATATCTTTAAGCTCTAAACTGTCTGCATTATCATTCAGTAACCACGGAAACAAGGACGGAAGTTCTGAGGTGCATTTTATTTTTTACAGGCAGGAGATTGTACTCATCGTCTTCTAAAACAGGGCCTCACAACTGACATATAGATAGTAAGCTATTAACAAGTAATTGCGTAGATGGAGTAGAGAAACTTTAAAAAAAAAACTTCTCACTTGAGAGGCTCAGCTAAAACTGTCAAGTTGTTGACACAACCACAAAGAAGATGGTACTAATTGTATAAGAACTTGCTATTTGTCCTTGCATTTTGTGACAAATCAACCACACACATTTTTTATTAACAGGTATAACAATGATGTCTTATATTATATTAGCTGACATTCATTTCTATACGTTAATAAACTATTAGCAAGTAATTGTGTTGATGGAGAGAGAGGAGAGAAATTTTAAAGAGAGAATAATCTTCTCACTTCAGAGGCTCATCTTAATCATTGATGTTGTTTGCACAACCACAAAGAAGATGGTGCTAATTATATAAGTAATTGCTATTTGTCCCTGCATCAACCACACATTTCCTCTAACAGGTATACAATTATAAGTCTTATAGTATATTATCAGACAATTTCTATAATCAGCACTCAATTCAGCAGTACGGTCTTACAGCGAAGTTCACCCACTTATACACAAAGCCTTATTTTTACTCTTTTTGTGCTTGTAGTTGATATCCCAAGATGTCAATATGATATTTTCTTTTGTTACACAGAACACTTGTCACACTAGTCATCATTTTTTTCATTGAGTACAGTGCACAAATGAAAGCATGTTTTGCGTAGTGGGCTAAGTCACTGCATTGCAGGACATTCATGAAAGTCAGTGGTTCGAGCCTGACTATGGGTTCTCTGACTTTCTCCGGACCTCCTGCACAAGGCAGTGCAAATTGGCATAGCGCTACCAGGACTTGGGTTAGATAAGTGAGATCAATCCTACCACGTCGCTCTCCAGCGACTCCTTGTGTCCAGATCAGGCGCCTATAAAATTAATTGCGGAAGTTGGTGAACGTAATCATCCCATGCATGATCTGACTAAAAGACTTCCATGTTGGATGAGCAGTGCAAAAGGAATCAGCGGCTGCGCAGCTGCCGAAAAGGCAGGGTTAGTGTGAATTGGGGAGGAAAATGGGAAAACATATATAAATTAAAAATCAAAAAATCGGATTCACAAACAGTCGGTGGTCCCTAAAATGCAGCATGAGTTGAGGTATGGATCAGAGGTACACTAGACACAAGGCAATCTCAAGACCTACAATCATTGTGGTGTGCCTTCACCTTTAAAGGTCCAGTAAACCTGTTGCTCTAAACACTTTTAATTTCTGTGATTTTTAGACATGGATATAAAAAGTTTAACTACTACTCCAAAGTTGGGTGATTATATAACTATATACTAAAAAAGCTATAGACCGATTATTTTTCACTACACTGTACATGACATGAGCTATATCAACTTCCTCACTCATCGACTTCATGTGCCTTCACATGTTCTTACCAGACTTTGTGCAGGCAGAACACAAAAAAGAGTGAGGAAGTTGATATAGCTCATGTCTTGTAAAGAAATATGTATAAAACAATAATTACTGTGCATAGTTTTGTAACACAAAAAACAACCAACAACCCAGCTTTGGAATAGTTAACTTTTATTTTGATTCCTTTGTTTTGCGTGTCAAGTTGTTCTCAAAATTCTCCCAACAACTGTGCTAAGCTAATCCTTCATGCTAACAACAACGTTCAATACAGCACAGCACAGATAATTATACATTTGGAACCAAACTGTTCCTCTGTATCTGGGTAAGTAGGACAACAACTTAGATAAAAAAATGCTTTAAAATATTTTGCTCATTTAAACCCGGTGCAAACAATCACCTTGTGCATCATAATAAACTTCAGGTCATCTATCTTACCAGTGTTATCATGTTTTTGTGTAGTCTATGGCAGAAATGGAGCATGTCAGGCAGAAATGGAGGATGTTTGTGGAGATGGAATCAAATGGAATCAATAGAAACCTCCTTGAACTGTTTTGTTTGGTCATTCAATTAGTACACAACAAAATGGCAACTGCTGTTAGTTGTCACGGTGATAACAGGCGCAAATGTCGTACTCACTATTTTTATTCTAACCCTAACCCTATTTTGTGTGCTCAAAGCTACTTAAATATTTTTTTATTTTTCTATTTGCCTAGCTGGCTAACAGGTAACCTACTGTGTTCACTAGAGCAGAACTGGGAAAAAGGGTACTTTTTTACCATGTATTGCGCTGCACTTCAATGATACACAAACAAGTGACCCGACCAAGTAAAGCGTAAAATAGAGCCACCTTGTAAATTTATAACTATATCATATCTCCGGATAGGAACAGTACATAAAGACCGCAAATAGCTCACTTAATCAACGACAACTGTGTTAATTGATTAAATGACTTACAGTATAGCACCATCGGTATAACACAGATGTTTTAAGAAGCAAAACAACAAATGACTAGATTCATTTTCAGCTCTTGCTGCCCCAGTCAATAACTTTTTAATGAAAGCATATTCTAAATGGTATTTATTATAAAGTTACCCATCCTGACCTTTCTAGAATTTTGCCACTAAAACATCAACTACAGGTTTGATAAGTGTGGAAATTATGGGTAATAACAAAGTAACAACAACTAACTGGATAAAAAAAAAATAGGGTCTAGGAACAATTATGTGTACCTCCAAAGGTCTAATACCTATCTGCAATTCATTACTAACCTAAATCTGTCGTTCAGCAACATGGCAACACTGGTCTGCTATACTGTACATCGTCAAAAGTCCCTGGTCATGTTTATCTTTAACAATTTTTAATAACATCCAACAAGAGAGGTCAGAGAATGGTGTGACGGAAAAAGAAGAGGAAAATATAAATGAGGCAGAGGCCCCAAGAGAAGAATCAATTAATTTTAGCATGTCTGTGGTTGCATCATCAAAGGGGCAAAGTGTTCAGGCTTCGCAATTAAAAACCTATTGCTCTGCAGCCATTCCAAAGACCCTGAGGACCCCAGAAGGACATCAGCACTACATGGTTTCAAATCCCTTCTCGAGTCTACAGCTACTGCATACAGGCTCTCACTTTGAATGCTACCCAGAGATGGGTTTAAAATATTAGGGTTGGATTACAATTAGGCCTCACTCCCATGGTACGACAGGAATCATTTCTTGATTACTTCTGAAGAAATGTTATGCACTTGTCTGTGCCAGAAACAAACTCCATCATACAGCTTAAAAAACATGGTTTGTCATGAATTGCTTGTTGCTATTAGTACTGGACTCCATGACACTAGGCATATTGTATTTGCAACTAAGTTTGGTGACAATGTCATTTCATAAGGTTGCTTCCAATTCACAGCTATAGTTCACACTGTGAGAGAGAAGAAAATCTTGTTTCAAGAAAACCTCCCAATTTAGTTCTAATTTGTGTGCATTCCTTGATGCCATTAAACCAGAAATGACTCTTCATGGGAGAGAAACTGTAAATACCACAACCAGAGATTTGTTTTCACTATATTGTATGTACATTATCGTCATCCTCATCATCATCATCATCATCATCATCAAACAACCATTAAATGTTATATGATTGAATACATTGTTTCCCCCATTTTACTTCCCTCCCAATTCTCACTAATCCTGCAACTCCTTGTAAAGATCTGTGGGATGACAAGGGGCGCTCACACCATTCATCCAACCACATGTCACCCAGCCGCCGATTCTTTTCCCACTGTTCACCCAACACGGAAACCTTTAGTCTGCTCATGCTGGGGAATATTATGCTCACTGACTGTACTTCCGCAAATGAATTTACAGGCACCCAATTTGCAAACAAGGAGTCATTGGAGAGCATATCATTATTGTCATTGCACTGTGTATTAAGTAAAACACTGTGCTATCATGCTTTGGTTTGAACTATAAAAGCTGTTTTATTGGAGAGAGAAAGAGAGAGAGCAAATATGTACACAGACACCTTGTGTGAAAGCACACACAGAAACACAATTAAAAACCCTCTGTAAAATACACTATGGCCAAAACATTTGCATGCATAGAATACCATGTTGCTTATGTAAAGATAGACAACAATTTGTATAGTTTAATACATTTAAAGTACAATTTTTAACCATAAAGACATGTTCCATGATATAAAGCCACTAAGGTCTAAAACCTATGGTTATTGGTGCTGTCGAGTTAAACACGGGTCTCTGAGGTTCATACTTTCTCTCTAGCTCTTTTGTGTCTAGATGTTGGGCCCGCCCTGCAAACTTATTGGGTGTCTGTGCAGATCTGGTTTGATTGACAGTTCTACCAACCGTACTTACTCTACTTTAGCGAACTATACGTCAAACACTTTGGTGGAGATTCCCTCCCAGACGCCACATAAGTAAATGGATACCATAAAAATTCAAACAAAAACTGTGTTCCACAGCTAGCTAGAAATCAGAAAATTCTGATTTCTAGCTAGTGGTGGTAAGATAATGATTCTACTTCGATTGGAGATTTAATCTTTATTACATTCAACCTGTATGGATTTTCCAGTTCAAGTTTAAAATTTTAAAAGACAGCTTTCAAATTCTGTTTCTCAAAATACAATTTTACAGTCATATGCAAAAGGTTAGGCATCTCTGACAATTTCCATGACTTTCATATATAAATAACTGCGTGTTTGGATCAAATGTGCAATAGGCATCAAAACGAAATTAGACAGGTGCATAAATTGGGGCACCCTTGTCATTTTCTTGACTTGAATACCTGTAACTGCCTAGCACTGATTAATTGGAACACACAATTGGTTTCCTGAGCTCATTAACCCATTTACTCCTAAAACGTCGATAAAACCTATGTTATTCTAGGATAAATATCCTTATCTCCTGAGGATTTTCTGAAAAATACTGAGAAATGTCAACATCTACCAAAACCTTAAGCCTTTGTAGGACATAGAAACATTAAATAAAATTAATTTTAAAGGTAAGAATCACAGGATTTATTAAATCACGCTCCCTTAACACTAACATACAAACACATTTTTCTAAAGATTCTTAAAATCAGATGGGGAAGATAAAATATATAAATCAATTATATAAAATAACAAAATTGTAAACATGCCAAAAAACTGAAGAAGGCATCTTGTTATGAGAGAGGGGTGGGGAAAGTCCTGTGGTGGACACACACACACACACACACACAACTGATATAAGCCTAACATTTATTTCAATCATTGTATGTATTTATATGTTATTTGTGTAAATTTCTAGTATTTATATTTATTGTTATTTATTCATTATACTATTTATTCATTATGCCAGTATTGTATTTAAATATTGACATTATTGAATTTATTATTATCATTATCAACCATCATCACCATAATTATATTACTATTTATTATGCTATTTATTCATTATGTTCGGCGTATTGATTAGTTTCTGTCGCCAACATGTCCCAAAGCTCACCGGTACAAATATACAAAAAGACATCCAGGGGGCTAGCATCCACGGGGATCTGCTGTTTCACCCCCGGTTTGCGGGTGAACTGCTTTGCCTTGCGTGGCAGGTAATCCTCTACCACTTCCTCCCTATCAAACTCCTCACTATCTTCCAACTCAATGCCCTCGCTATCAAAATCTTCCTTTGTCGTAGCAATTTTCAAAAATAAATGCACGTGTATGTCTTCATTGATTGATGTGATTTTCAGTAAACCACGGTACATTTGGGCGGTCATGTCATGTTTAAAAAATCAACAAGAAACATCATGTGTATTTGAACCAATGACACTGCATTCTATGCTGCACGCGTCATGAAAAGGATGACAAATACAAAACGCTGAGTCACATAGCAGCCGGCAGGAGGTTCCGAGTTGCGCAATGCAGTAACCGGCGGGAGAGGTAATGTTTCGCCCGGCAGAAATGGGTTAAGCCTTGAACTTCATAGATAGCTGCATCTAATCATGAGAAAAGGTATTTCAGGTGGCCAATTGCAAGTTGTTGTTCTCTTTGACTCTCCTCTATAGAGTGGTAATTAGAGTGGTAAATATTGTTCAACATTATGGTTTTGGGGAAGGCTACAAAAAGCTATCGCAGAGATTTAAGCTGTCAGTGTCCACTGTGAAGAACATAGTGAGGAAATGGAAGACCACAGGCACAGTTCTTGTTAAGGCCAGAAGTGGCAGGCCAAGTAAAATATCAGAGGCAAAGGCGATGGATGGTGAGAATGGTCAAAAACAACCCACAGACCAACTCCAAATACCTACAACATCATCTTGCTGCAGATGGTTTCACTGCGCATTAGGGCTGCAACAAAACAAAATTGATTATTAAAATTGTTGGCAGCAAATTTCATTATCGATTTGTTGGGTCTATGTTGTTGCTCTCTGTGGGGTGGAGCTACGTCACTTAAAGAAAAAAAATGTTAAACTTTCTGACCAAAATCTTCGATATTATGACAGAATGTCACTTTAAATTTAACAAAACCTTTTTACGTGCAAACTCTGTAAAACATAAATGGCATGGCACCGGACTGAGGGAGCACTTGAAAAAAAAATGTTTGGAGCAATAAGCTAAGGGGACTCAACAGCAGGGTAAGTTATTACATAATAATAGCATGCGTTGCGTTTTGAAATGAGGAATGGTTCTTCCCACAGCAGGAAGTTCTTTTTTATCAAATAGCCAGTGTTTGGTCGTTATCCAGCTTAAAAGGTCTATTAAATCAAATCCACTTAAACATTGCACGACAAGTGTATTTAAGTAGATGGCTAATTAATGATTGTGGTAGAGCAGACGGGGTAGAGCTAATGTTAATCTAGCAAGCTCATTACTACCCGGCAGTGCTCAAGAAAACAAACAGAGAATTATAGTGCAAAACTAATTTAAAACACAAACCAGATCTTAGTATTAAAACATATGCTAACCTTGTACCTCTTCGGGGATGCTAATTTGTTAAATGTTTCACTATGTGCACACAGAAGAAACTCCAAAGTCCGTTTCAAAATAAAATTAATTCTAAATCAAAAACAGTAAACATGTCAAAATAAGCATAAACAGGTAAAATACATAGGGCAATGAAATTACTATTCAACAGGCCTTATTATAAAGGTTATTTACAACTATGTTCTATAAAAGCTGTTTCTATAACTGTTTTGTAGACAATTATTTTAACATCTCTGGTCTGTCTAAACAAGGTAAAAAAATAAAATTTGCACCTTACTAAAGAAATTAGCAAATCTTTTGCACATGTTTTATAGCATACATTTAGGTCTGTTATGTGTTAAAATTGTCAATTTGGAATAACTTTATTTTTAATAAAGTCATAGAAATATTTGTTAGTCTGTTTATTAAAATCATTGATTAATCAAATAAATAAATAATATACAGTTGCAGCCCTACTGTGCATCGTTCAACAATTCAGCGCACTTTGCACGAGGAGAAGCTCTACAGGAGAGTTCAACGAAAGAAGCCTTTTCTGCACACACTACAAACAGAGTTGCTTGAGGTATGCAAACGCACATTTGGACAAGCCAGCTTCATTTTGGAAGATGCTGTGGACTGATGAATCAAAGATTGAGTTACTTGGTCATAACAAGGGGTGTTGCATGATGCATGGCAGCAATAGAACATAGCATTCAAAGAAAAACACTTGCTACCCACAGTAAAATTTGGTGGAGGTTTCACCATGCTGTGGGGCTGTGTGGCCAGTGCCAGTACTGGGAATCTTGTTAAAGTTGAGAGTTGCATGGATTCCACTCCAATATCAGCAGATACTTGGGAATAATGTAGAGGAATCAGTCACAAAGTTAAAGTTACGCCGGGGTTGGATATTTCAACAAGACATCAACCCAAAACACTGCTCAAAATCTACTCTGGCATTTATGCAGGGGAACAAGTACAATGTTCTGGAATGGCCATCCCAGTCCCCAGACCTGAATATCATTGAAAAACTGTTGGGTGATTTGAAGCGGGCTGTCTATGCTCGGCAACAATCAAACCTAACTGAACTGGAGATGTTTTGCAAGGAGGAATGGTCCAAAATACCTTCATTCAGAATCCAGACACTCATTACAGTCTATAGGAAGCATCTAGAGGGTGTTATTTCTGCTAAAGGAGGCTCAACTAAATATTGATGTGATATTTCTGTTGGGGTGCCCAAATTAATGCACCTGTCTAATTCACTTTTGATGCATATTGTACATTTTCTGTTCATCCAATAAATCTAATTTCACTACTGAAATATTACTGTGTCCTTAAGTTATTTGATAGACCAAAATGAAATTGCTGATCCAAAAACTCAGCAAATTGTTTATTTAGCCTATTTATAAATGAAAGTCAAGGAAATTGTCAGGGGTGCCTAAACTTCTGCATACGACTATACTACAGATCACGGTTTCCTCAAACAACAATTTATATGGAAGCAGGACTCACCAAAATATTCACCAAAATTCAATAAAAGGGCCTTTTCACATACTGGTTGCTGTAGTAGTTCCCATTTAAAGGGGCCTAGTTACTATGGAGGACCAAGTCTGCCAAAATAGGAAATAAATATATAAATAAATAAATTCTCAAAAAATAAATAAGCATATGATTAATTGCACAATAAATAAGGTCAATAAATACATGTAGGTAGTAATTAAATTATACAATGAAACATTAATGTATAGATCTCTTTTAATTAGCTTCTTTATTCATTCACCTTTGTAATAATTACCTTATTTATTTATTGTCCATTATAATCTTCAATTTTATTTATTAATTACTTATTTTTTAAATGTATGTATTCATGTGTATATTATAATATTTTTGTCTGTTTTATTCTTCCTTTGTATTTTTTTACCCTATTTATTTCTTCAACGCTATTTATTTCTCCGTGTCCTTTTTACATTTCTGTATATATTTCTGCCTCATTATGCAAATGAGAAGGGGCTGTGTCTTAAAGTATCAATTCCTGCCCATTGGTTGGTTAGCATTATACTGCATCGGTTGAATCTACAAGCTACCAACCAGTCGGCCACAGTCACAACAAAGATGGCTATTTACGATGAGGTTATCAGTATTGATGGCAGTTTGACACTGAAGTTTCGAAACGTGCTTCAAATCATTAACTACAATTCCATTTGAACCACTGCTCCGAAATTTGCTTTGGTATGGAAAAATCAGGTAACATAGTAGTCAGACCACTCAGATTTAGAGCCCGCCCTTACAACTTTGATTGGTGAAAGTGTCTGACCAAGTCTGCCAAAATAAGAAATGAATAAATAAATAAATGCATCAATAAAAAAAATTATAAATAGAAATATACATAAAAATGTAAAATTATACATTTATTAATCAATATTATTTCCCTATATATTTATTTCTTTGATCATTTATTTCTGTATTTATTTATTTATATATATTTCCATATTCTTTTATTTCTGTATTTATTTATTTCCGTATACATTTATTTCTGTATTTCCACATCCTCAAGCTAATAAAGAGGCTGTCAATCAAATTATGTCAACGTGTCACCTTTTTCCCATTGGTTGATCGTTATCAGTGTGTGTAGATCGACTTTACATGCCTAGATTACAACGTTATTAGGTTTCGTACAGTCTCTTGCCAGAGATTTGAGAGTCTTGGCTAACCTAAGTGAAAAATGCTAGCTTTGATTATTTACTTTTTCGCGTGGAGGATCTGGCTGAAAGTTTATTGCAGTAATCAGCAGCTAATGACAGAGGATGACCCTGCAGTGTGGGATTTTGGTTGACGTGTGATCATTGCCGTAATTTTTCGATACATGATTCCGTTAATGCAGGAGCATTCGGACGCCCTTCTTATACATTGCCAATCAGTGGCGGCACCAGAGTATTGTTTTGCTAAACAACGTATAAAATAAGTCTAAATTTCAATGTGAATACATACTACACAATAGAATAGTGCATATCACCTTTCCCAGTAGCAAGAAATACCATGCCGACTCATTTTTTCAAACGCAAAATCACATCCAGAGCAACAAACGTGGAGAGTCACTACTACTGAATTTAGGCAATAGTCTATTCGGGCTATTTCGACTCGTTCATTTTGTCTGACAAACCTGTCCACTACAGACACACCTAATAGGGGTGGGCAGATCGATCCAAAAATATAGATACTATATTTTGTTTTTAAAGATGGATTCTGGCGTTAATAGGATCTGATATAAGTTCCAGTTTCTGTCCTTTATCATAAAAAACAACCCTGTGTAGTACCCTTGGTTCCTCCCCTGCTGCATTTTTTACGTTCACAATCTGTTTCTATCTCCTGCTCTTGGCTTGCTTGCTATGGCTGAACGATTAAGTCCCGCCTCCCTTATTAGCTTAGGGATGTGGAAATACAGAAATAAATATATACGGAACATAAATAAATACAGAAATAAAAGAATATGGAAATAAATTAATATAAACATAATTAAATACAGAAATAAATCATCTTGGAAATAAATAAATAGGGAAATAATATTGATTAATGTATAACTTTATATTTTTATATTTTCTGTATATTTTTATGTATAAATGTTTTTATTGATGCATATATTTATTTATTATTTTGGCAGACTTGGTCCTCCATAAATAAATAGTGAAATATGAAATATAACATTATGTACCATAATGTTACATGTTTTGGATTCATACTTTTATATATCGTTTAAATTATATATTCCCTGTTTTATTTATTTATTTCATTGTGTATATATTTATTTAATAAAGTCCCTAAACTTCGTGCAACCTTGAAATAAATAAATTGTGAAATATGAAGAAAAAAAATAATAATTATATATAGAAATAATTAAACGTAAAATATGTAACTTTTCTACGTTAAAAAAAATCTAAAATATACCTATGTTATATATATATATATTTTAGTTGTGTACTTACATTATCCCAAATGTTTCCACCAACTTTCAAACCCAGATAAATTTGTAATGTAATTCGAAAACACGGGACGTCTCGTTTTGTCACCCGTCAATGGCGTCATATAACCTTTGTCTCATCTAGTTTCCGGGGAAGCAACAAATTGCTTTACATAAAAAGAGAATAACTGTAACTAAACATAACGTAAATAAAACTATAATATACTTAACAATACACAGCGCCGGCGCTAGCTATAGGCAAAAACCCTTCGCCTGGCAACACTACAGTATATTTTGCCGGCAACACAAACTCAGATTTTCTGTTTCAAAATAATAGTGCTCGTAAGTCATTACAATTGTCATTTTAAATTCATTGCATAGACAGGTAGTGAATCCATGTTCATTTGTTGCTAAAATGTGTCTATTGTTGGATAGAACAGACTCTAGTGAATGTTTTTCAAATGTAATCGTGTTTTCACGAGACAGTGACAATATGTTCAATCAAATTGTGTGTATAACATATTTGTTTCTGTTTTTAATCAAAAGTAATTTTTTGTTATCACATGCTCTATTGTTTCTTTACACAATACAAGTGCATTTGGTTACAATTTACTATCTTTATAATGAATTAACAATGATTATTGCAATGATTTAAAATTAGCGCTATATATCAGTTAAATGATACAATTCACTTCTAATTTATTTATTTCATAGTGTATATATTTACTTAATAAAGTCCCAGATATACACAGATACTGTACGAAGGAAGATCAAAGAAATGTTTAGTTGAGTTTTTTGTTAATTATTCTCACTTTAACAGAAAAAATCAACAAGTCAAATGGGAAACTTTTCGTTTTTCATTTATTTGCATAATTACTCTGCACACTAACAGTTGTCCAATAATTGTGCACACAGACATTCCTCAAAAATTAATTAGGTTAAGAACTACTTAGCGATAAGAACGTTTTGGGGAACCGGGCCCAGGTCATTAAGGCTGGCTCATGACCGAAAGCACAAGATCCCACCTACAAGCGACCAAAATGGGTTTATCAGGAAGGTGGCTGGCATCTTCCTTAGGATAGGGTGGGAAGCTCAGTCATCCAAGAGGAACTCGGAGTAGAGCCACTGCTCCTTCGAGTAGAAAGGAGCCAGTTGAGATGGTTTGGGCATTTCGTAAGTATGCCCCCTGGACACCTCCCGAGGAATGTTTTCCAGGTACGTCCAGCTAGGGGAGGAGGCCTCAGGCTAAACCCAGGACTAGGTGGAGAGATTATATCTCCACACTGGCCTGGGAACCCCTCGGGATCCCCCAGTCAGGGCTGGTTATGTGGCCAGGGAAAGATAAGTTTTGGGTCCCCTGCTAGAGCTGCTGCAGGTCCAGGAAATAAGAAAAAATTACTTGCCATAAACCATGACTACATTTCAGGACCGATGAAAACATTTTGGTTAAATGTATTACTAAATATATGTAACAGAAATGCTGACCATCACTGCAGACGTGTGTGCACAGAGACACTGTTTGAAAACATTTTTGAGAAATATTTTGCATCACTCTCCCCAAGTTTTGAATAGGTAGCTAGAGCCAGAGGCGGCGGACTGGGTGTAAACCAATACTGATTACCAGAAAAGTCTGGAATATATTTTATATATATATATATAACATGGGGGCCCATCAGGACTGACTATGCATAGGGCCCAGGATCTTGCGCTACACCCCTGGATAGAGCGCCATAGCAACAGGAAAATGTTTTTATCAGGTGGAGCTGATTAAAGCCGAGCAGGGGATGGAGGAGATATCGAGCCATGATATAGTTACAACATCTGCAAGCTGTAAAAGAACCACTCCTATTCATTATCAAAATAGGATTAACATCGATACAAAATGTCAAATGTTTTTGCGGTTTAGTGTTAATGCTCCATTTCGTCAATGTATAAGGTTCGGCAATTATCTGCACCTGAGACCCCGGTTTGATTCCACCCTCCAATTTTTTTGTTTGGCTGAGCAACATTTATCCACTCTGATATTATAAACTGTCATTCAGCTACAACTATTCACCATGCTATTCCATAACTGACTAAATATGCCAACAATATATATACTTAAACAATACATGTATAATGTGAACCTTTCCATGTACCTGGACACTACATAAAAATGCATGTGAAATGTTGGCATACTGTTTGGGTTCCTGAAGTTGTCCTTTAATAATAAAATTACATTTTTTTAATGGTATAGCTATAAATAACATAACTATTATTGGGAAATACTTATATAAAATGTATATAAACCTATTAGCAGACATGAACTGTGAACTTGCAAAGTGATTTACACACTACACCACCACATCTGTAAGATTGTAACACGAATATGGGGTCTGCCCGGCATAGTGGTCAAAGTCGCTGCATTGCAGGACAGTCTACGTCATGAGTCAGGGGTTTGAGCCTGACTATGGGTTCTCCGACTCTCCCTCAACCTCCAGCACGAGGCAGCGCAAATTGGCAAAGAGCTGCCCGGGATTTGGGATAGATAAGTCAAATTATCTACCTTGTCAATACATAATTCAAACAGCTAAAAGGTATTACAGTATTGTTATTCATAATAAAATGTCATGACCGTCCACAGGACAAAATAAAAAAAGGATTAAACCTTCCCCTATTTCCCTCCATGTCTCTTCATGTTCAATTCTGGTCATTCTCTTATCATAAAAATGTCCAATGTTTAAAATGGTTATAGGAAGCTTTCATACATTTTCATACATAGGAAAAATGATGGTCACATGGTTGATATTGTTCCAAGTCATGATGGAAAAATCATAAAGGTCTGATTGAGTAGAGGAAATCGAAATCTAAAAATGTACATGTTTCGAAAAAGGAAAATTACTCCTATAAATGCTTCCATACACTTTACCAAGTATCAACAAAATAATGGGGCTACTAAAACATAACCAAAAAACAACAAAATAAATTTGTTTTAACATACAGTAAATTGTTCTACACAGTGTTGGGTGTTAAGGCAATGGTGCCAACCTAAGAACATTTTTATAAATCGTACACAGCACCTCTGGTTTGCATTCTGACGCTAACAGCAACAAAGAATGTGCAATTTCTCTGCTGTGAAAAATGTTTGGGGTTATTAAATATTTATCATTGTGTAGTATGCATTAATCACCAAATGTCCTGACATTATATACAGACTTAATAAACTGTTTACAATACACTTCCATGACAGTTGACAGTGCTGGGCATTACTGTTTTGTTCCAAAATCAAACAGACAAAGACAGTCATTAGACAGAAAGTTATTTAGTTGGGGTATGTATGCATACCTTTTCATATTTTATTTCAAATATGCTATAAGAACCAAATAAAAAACTACAAATGCATGCAGAACTTTTTTTATTATTTTATCTACTTATAGTTGGTGAGCGTAATCATCCCGTACATGAGCTGACTAAAGGCTTCCATTTTGGATGAGCAGTGCAAAAAGAATCAGATGGCATTTGTCAAGAGGGGCTTTGCGGGGCTGCAGATGTAGCAGGATTCATGGGGGAAATTGGACAAGAACAATTGGGAAGGGAGAAAATAGGGAGAAAAAAAGATAGGATTTAATAAAAATTATTTCACTTTAATTTATCCAGATGGGCCAACTGAGAACAGCTTCTCATTTGCAATGGTGACTTGACCAAGAAAAAGTGCAAGGTGCAAGACAAAATAAGTTACACATGAAGTTCACAAGTACAAATACAGAACACAGGAGACTCAGAGTATACGATAGGAATTACATACTATACAATCTGTGCAAATAGAGGTAGATCAGTCGGCATACAAAGTGGCAGTGCAAAATCAACAACACTACCATAGGTGGCATATTGAGCATAGCTGAGTAAATGATAGTGTGCAAAATCAAACAAAGACAGCCGTGCAGGTGAATATATGCAAGATTTAAGGGTGTGAAGAAGGCACTAGGGCATAGTAAAAGTGTCAGATAGTAGAGTAGAAAATCTTTATTATTCCCAAGGGGGCAATAATAATAATAATGATAATAATAATAAATGGTATTTATATAGCACTTTTCCAGGGCTCAAGGACGCTTTACAATGAACAAGCAACAATAATAAGAATAACAATGGACCATGATAACAAACAAATAAAACAACAATAGGTAGAATTCGGTGAATGACATCACTGAAGGATGGTAATTTTTACCAGGGTGTTTGGCAGGAAGAGTGAAGGGGGCCTTATTGTGGAACAGGAAGCCGATCCTAGAGTAGATTTAATTTTAGATTGGAGATGGTTTATGTGGGTCTGGCAGGAGAGTGAACAGTCTAACCAGACACCTAGGTATTTGTAGGTGTACACTGTATAACAGAATGAAAATAACAGAATGATAAGATCAGGAGACCCCATTCAAATCAATTGATTCCTATCAAACAAGTAAAATCGAGATAAAACTTTAAAAAAATTGGGCCTGGTGATAGGATGGAAGTGGATAGACTAGCCACAGGCAGGGCAGTCATGAAAGGGAGAGAGAATCTTCCCAGAGTTAAAACCTCCACCTATACACACTGACTCAACCCAACCAGACGTCCTCACTACGAAGGGAACCTATGACTTACATAAGACAGTTGTTCCTGCAAGACTACCTGGAAACAAAACACGCATATTACAATCTCAGCCTTTCCGTTGTCTGACAAAGACTTCCCTCAACCTCCGCCCATTCAAACTACTCCTTAAGGTCACCACAAGAGCTCTCAGGCAGTAGAGATGAGGAAACATTTATTTTTTCTGTCGAGCAGACACTCTTTTGTGCAAGAGCTTCATGGAAACTGAGAGGAAGTATTACACTAACAGCAGACTTCACAATGAAATGTGAGATCCATTTGGCCGTAACCCTGAACCGTGTAGCAATGTCTCCGATACCGGATCCATTTTGTACATGACTTCACCTAGCCTGGGGGCTACTCCGTTTGTATTCCCTTGCCTATCTCCTGTTTAGCATGTCATTGTCACAAAGAGCCGACAAGAGACCAGAAAGAGACTGGCACCCAGGCTGGATCTGACCACCACATTCAGTATCAGCCCGCTGACCTCCTCCAGGGCTGCACGTGACAGTGGCTGATTGTGTGTGTTTCAGTGTGTGTCTTCATTGTGTTTGTTTGAGTGTGTGTGTGTCTTCGTTGTGTTTGTTTGAGTGTGTGTGTGTCTTCATTGTGTTTGAGTGTGCGTGTGTCTTCATTGTGTTTGAGTGTGTCTGTGTCTTCATTGCAGTCACTGGCTGTCTGTCCAGCTAGATCACGTCGCTGATTATTGCTGCTCGATGACTTGAATGATTCAGCATGACACACACACGTACAATGAAGCCCTTGTCCCCCCAAGGCTATGACAGGCAAAGCCTTTGATAGAGTTTTCCAGTGAAAATATTTAGCTTATCTTCGGAACTAAAATTAAGCAGTTGAAGTTTGGTTGTGTGAAAAATACACACTTGGGTTTTCAGCAAAGGGCGATTTCACTGCATCAGCTGCACTAGAAAACCAGTCAGTTAGAAAATCAAAGTTAAGACTCAATAAGGCTAAGCAATTAGCCATGCTAATATTAACAGAACAACATTTTCATCCTCAGACTGTTTCAAGGCAAACCTATAGGCCCTTATTATCATCAGTGTTTGTATCAAAATGGTTTGGATGTAGCATATGGTTCAGCGTTTCACTTTATTGGTGGTGGAAACCTTTATACACACATTTTCTTTTAGACATTTGTCTGGGACTCCATGACTTTTCTAATCAATGTGTTTTTTATTCTATGTTGGCACTGTGTAAATTTCTATTAATTTGTCCTGTCTGCCTGAATTTTATGTATAGTGCTTTTAAATTGTTTATATGTTTTTACTGAACACAGGACAATATAACCAATTTCCAAAAAATACACCTTATTATTTTGTCCATAATATGCATTTTTTGCTTGTCTGATATTATGAAATATCGATTTTCCAATTCTTCTATTGTCTGTATTTCGTATTATTTAAGTTGACATTTTCCATTCCTGGATCCAATATTATATTTCCTAATAACATTTATTAGTCCTCAACCAGTATTTGTTTTTTTGTAGTTTTCAAAAATGTTACATAGTGCAGGTTTAAATTTCTGTCTGTATTTAGTGTAATTGCTGCGGCTGTTTTTATATTGCTATATTACACTTACATTTTTAGTGATTTAGCAGACACTCTTATCCAGAGAGACTTACAGTGAATACAGGGACATCCCCTGGTGCAATTTATATTAAAGTGCCTTGCTCAAGGACACAACGACATTTAACTCATTCGGGAATCAAACCAGCAAACTTCACTAACCACTAAGTCCTAAACCCCACAGAGCAATAAAACCATAATCTCAGTTTGTGTTCCCTGTATTATTAAAGTTAAAGAACAGAATAAATAAAATCTCAGTTAAGGCTGGATCTGGCCGGTAGGTACATACATTCGTATGTATGTATGTATGTATGTATGTATGTATGTATGTATTTATTCGTGTGTATGTATTCGTGTGTATGTATTCGTGTGTGTATTCGTGTGTGTGTGTGTGTGTGTGTGTGTGTGTGTGTGCGTGCGTGCGTGCGTGCGTGCGTGCGTATAACAGTTGAATATTTTTGACAGAATAGTCCACCTGACAGTCAATATCCAATCATAAATAAGACATGAACAAATCAAGCATAGTTTAATCATTTCAGGAAGGAAATACTGAAAAGAGTAGCATTCAGTATGTGTATAATTTAATGTATTTGACTTCTCTAGTCTGATACTGATATTAGCCACATTCCCTGGGCTAGGGATTATGGAATGAAGGAAAATGGCTACTCAATATGATTTTGTAGCAAAAGGGAGTCTATAGCTGGAGAATTGACCTCTTTAACATGACCTTAGTTCATAGTCATGACCCTAATTTGGGTCAGTCGCCAAATCGTTCTAAATCTGGGGAGCGCGAGGGATTTCATAACCTCCTTGCGGCCCAGAACGGTGGTGCGAGTCTGCTAAAACTTGACATGGTAGATGACCGTACTGTATGTCGCGCACAAGCACAGCTGTCAGTCGTCGCAGTGTGTGTTTGAGGTAAGATTGACTGCATGGAGGTTACACTCGGAGAAACTTGCAACATGGAAAAAAACTTTTCATAACCTTATACGAGGATGTTCGCTTATGTTGGTTGTCTGAAAAAACGATATTATCATTACATTTTCCTCTCTGCCGACCTCTACGTTTATGGATATTGCTGTGCACAGATGCGCAGCTTAGTCCTGTCTAAAAATAGAGTGCATTAGCATGGGGAAAGTGATCGAAGGGATAACAACAGCAGAGTTGGGTCAGATACTCACGCCCTGGTCTTGGGGAATCCCATGGACAACAGCACGTCCAGACTTGACCCATGTTTCACTGTACTTGGGCGGTTCTGTCGCTGCCTCCGTGGGGTGATTTTGGTGTAAATATCTTCTTTGGCTGCCATCATACCTCTATCGCCGTTCCATTGGCATTTCAGTCCTCAAATTCCACTTACTTTCAGTAAAACCAGAAAGATGGAGGCGGCGGCAGACATTGAAAACATCGGATCATTTATGTTAACGGAAAGACTACGTCAACGCAAGGCTGCGTAAACGAAAACACGTCTTGAAGGATGGAATAAAGAACAGGAGAAGGTTCAGTGGCCAACAATATTCTTAACACACAGCAGCTAAACAGCTTCCTGGTGAAACGCAGAGAGTCATCATAGCTGCAGAAGGATCACTACAGTACAATCGGAAGTCACTTTTGAGTCTCAGCACATCGCCCGGTGAGCGACTGGGATGAGGACTCTTCTGGTTGAGTCTCTTGTGGTTGATCGCTGGAAACGTTTCAGTACCTCTCCGTGCTGAAACGATTAAACTATGTTTCCTCCTTTCCTCTCTTATTTATGAATGGAATTTGACTGAGCGTCCGATCGTCCTGTCAAAAAGGTTTCAGCTCAACAGCACCGCCCTTTCTCTTAAAGAGACAAGTTTCGCCTGCAACTAAATGTGTTAAGTTCATACCGGTTCAAATGTACCCAAATTAACAGTATCTGTGTCACTGTACACTACTTGTCAGTGACAAAAAGTTTCGACATTCTTAAATTGGAAAAATAAAATGGACAATATTACCAAAAGTGTGTATGTTTTCTGTGGAAATATAAAGGCCACATTAGGATACAAATCATACCTGTCAGTTTAATAAATACAATACAAATGTGGAAATAGTTAAATATATTACGCTTTAAATCAAAAGTTTATTTCCAATAACTTTCTAAATGCAGATGAAGTAAATGTTGTAAAAAATGAACGATACCAAACAATACGTAGTTGTAAAAACTGTTGAGCATTGCTCACCACCTTGTGGGTATATTCTGAGCTACATTTTCTGAGTGGGTGTGGTCTGGTTGCAAAGTTAAGATAAAACACATTTAGATTTGTAAAGCGCACTTTTATTACAAAATTAGTACATTGTTCTTCATATGTTAAGCAAATATTAAGGACACGTTAGCATTTGGTGAAAGCTCAATCAGCAAATACAATAATTGGGCAAATTATTCATAAATTCTAACAGCTTGATTATTTCCTGATAATAATTGATCCAAAATAAATATTATGAGTAGACCTATGTACCTTAAAGACTATATACACCAACAAACATTGTTTCCAGGGTGTTGAGCTGCATTTACACAGGCAGCCCAATTTATTAGACCTATAAAATCAGCTTTGAAAAATATCTCATGTGAAGAGGCCTCAGATGTTAAGTCAAAATACCAATTCAGTCTTTTGAGCTTTGTCTAAAAAACAGCCTTTTGACCATGCTAAACACATTGAGTGACAAGGTGCTAACTACACAGCTTAAACAGATCTTGGATCAGCAACATCAACAAAGGAGGAAAGAATTTAAATAAAGTTTGCAAAGACACAAAAAACAATGTAATTATAAAAATCTCTACAGTAAACAAAACGATTCACATTACAACTCACTGAAACTCCTGGATGCACAGTATACATACCACACAAATAAGGTATTCACAACAAAAAGCACTCTTTGTCCTATATACTACAAACCTTTTTACAGTCCCTGGAGCACTTTAGTGTAAAGCACTCAAGACTCAGGTAGGGGTGTCAGAATTATCTGCTGTATGATTTATTTACCACAGGTTTTATCCCTTATTTAAAAGTATTACATTGATATTCTCCCAAATTGCAGGCTATTCCCGCACAAAAAATAATGCAATTTAAGACTCAAATTAAAAACAAGACATTAAAAAGCCTGTTCAGTTAGGATTTAAAAAAATGGGAAAGGGCCGTGTTCTGTAATCATTTCTGACATTGTCAATGTGATGTTTTACAGAAGTAGAATTCAAACTATTTTCACAAGTTTTGGAGGCAATTATCCGTTGAAAGACATTAAAAAGGGAAAGTTATTTTTTTTAAAGAAAATAACATTTCATTCATAACTCACCAATCCACCGGGAGAAGGAAAAAATGGCAGTAGGTTTTGTAATGGGCATGTTTCCCCATATACAGTAGGCTGTGACAAAGGTTTATCTACATGCAGTGTCCCAATCATCTCTCCTCCCCCACAAAAGTGTACACTTGTTCCAAACCCTTTTCTTACTTAAAGGAAATTACTTTTTTAGAGAAGTATAGAAACTGTGGAAACTTCCGTCCGCCCACATCTCCACCAATCCAATGCTTTGAGATTGGTGGAAAACAGTGAATTACAAAACAGTTTAGGAGGAAAGTGAGATGTTTCTGAGATACACGCATAGTCAATGTTGCCGTGGACTCGTGAGTATATGCCGGACATTATTTTGCAAGCTCTTGCTATACCACGAAAGAAGATTTCTGTCTGAATTCACCCTGAAAACAAAAAGAAAAATATATTAACAATACACTTTTTTAATGAAAGGTCAACCAGCATCTAATCTTCAACTACCTACTCAATAACATTTCCTGAGAAAAACATGAAATAAAATTATAAGCATTTTGGGATGTGAAGTAAATAGAATTGTGCATACAAGCCGATAGGCAAGTCATACACAATTTCCAGCAGGCCAAACTGTTTTTAGGTTATATTTTCATTAATATTTTCCACTTGCAGAAATGAAAGTAAAAAATAAACCACACAAACTCCTTTGACTTATCATTAGTAGACAGACAAATGAGAGGCAGAACAAAACGTACTACATGTCCTTCATCACTATCTTCCGATGTTGGCTGGTAGACCACAGATGGTTTTGGTTTGCTGCAAAATGAACACAATGAGCCAACAGATGTCAGGGATTTTTGTATGTTATTGTGTATTGTGGTTTTTCCTAAATATTACAAACAATGGTTTACAACACACAAAAAAAATCTAATTCTCTTTAAACCTTGATCATCTAACCCTGTTTAACGCTTATAGATCGAGGAACATATTTTTAGTTTATGTATATTATACAAACACATTATGTACACTGCAACATAAAAGTACAAATGAATAAAAGATACTTCCTGTAAAAAGCTTTTTTTCCTGTATTGTAATTGTTTGGGTGACGCGACAAACTGGTTAAAATTGTGAATGCGGAAGATTACTGATGGGTCAGCTGATCACCGTCAGGAGCATGTTTTTGAAGCAGAATAATGAGGATCATCTATAATTTGTCTATGTTCCTAAATCGCTTGAAGTCTTTATTTGACAGTCTCTTTCATCAGGCAGCTCTCTTAGGGAGAACAGTGTCAATCTAGCACAAGTACAGAGTCTGTAAGTTATATGCACCTGTCCACAGTAAAGCACTAAGCAGAATAAAACATATCAACAGGAATGTCCTAACACTTGCACTAAAATACAAGACAGTAGACAAAAGATAGCTCTTACCCTTTACTCTTCTCTGTAAGGGCAAAAGAAACAAAAGGAGTCCATAAATTAGTGTCACAATTCTATGATTTGAAATCATATGATCGTACTAAAAGTTAGAAAATATTATAAATTGTACAGTATATGGCTGTGTTCATATAGGCCACCCAATTAAAATTTAGCAGTCAGGTTGATGTGGGACGTGAACTTACTGGGTAGGTATCCTTTGCGATTGGCGTACCACAGTGCCAAGCAGAGCAATATAATGGCTAGGAGAGCCACAATCACCCCAGCAACAATACCACCAACATTGACATCACCTATATTTGTAAACAAAAAAAGCGGTTCACAGTTCAGTCAAATGACAATGAAATGGTTTCAAATGGAACTCCTACAGTGGCATCCACTAACATTGGACCCCTTGGTAGACATGACCATAATATGCTGTGAAAAAAGGATTTTGTTTATGCTCTTGATCTGTCATTTAAAGTATTCACAATAATCAAACCTTTTAATTGAAAATAATGTACAAAATCTTAAAAGAATATATTTTTCTTCAAAACACATGTGCCAAAAGTATTTTACATTCTTAAGTTTGCCTGAGTAAAAACCCTTAAGTGGTAAGCCATGACTTCCTGTTTCACTGGGGTAATAATTTGAAGTGTCACACAAGCCAATTCTCAGTCAGAAAAAGACACAAGAAAACACAATGACATGCAGCAAAATTTGGAACAGTCCACTTCTAAACAGTTCTACTAACTACTCTCCCCCCAAACCGGTTTTGCTATTTGCATTTGCACTGGCCAAGTGGCCATAGAAACTGGTAGAAGGGGTAAGGGAGTGACACAAGCACGGTAACGGTCTTTATAGCATCGTAACTAGACTTTAGCGTAGCATCAACAATTTCACAGTTGAATGAGTATGGGTAAAAATGGGAGTATGATTGAAGAAAAGTGTCTAATCATCATTTGCATTCGGATGATTTGGTTGTTTTTTGCCCAAGTAGTGCTGGGTTCCATCAGCTGCTTACTGTTTGTTCAGATTACATGGCTGAAAAAGACATCCAATACAATTAAAAAAACAGTGTTGTGTTGATATGTCCTCATAACGAAGTTTGAATGGCAGCGTTTAAAGACTAAGCTGGAGTACTTAACAGAGAAATGCAGTAAAACAAAGACACCAGCGTAATATGATGTAAGTAGAACAGCAGAACGCAACAATTCCCTCTGCCTTTAAAAGTAGCAAAAAAATATTTGACCATTTGTGCTACAAGCATTCCCTCAGAACGTGTGTTCAGTGCTGCATGTAACGTCGTTACGTCTTTCAGGGCCTCCCTTAAACCTGACAAATCAACATGCTGTTTTTCTAGTAAAAAATATGAAGGCTGGGATGTAAAACCATAACAAAGTCTATATTTCATTTTGCATTTATTTATTTTTTAAACGTGTTCCTTACCATGTTCAATTGCCTCTGGTGTGTGTGCGCGTGCGCGGGGGGGATTTTAAGCAGTATACCCATAGAAATTAAATCTATAGAAACCTTAAACCAGGGGTGCCCAATAGGTCGATCGCGATCTACCAGTCGATCGCAAAGACAATGCTGGTAGATCGCACATGTTTAATAAATGCTTTTGCTACATTTTTATTTTCATAAAAACAAATATAACAACATCACTTCTTCTCCATTTAGTTTCTTTCTGACTTGCACTTAACGAATAGATTTTGACCAGGCAAGATTTTTGTTTATTCAGTTGCCATGACAACTAACGTTTAGTCTGCCTGCCTCGCGATTTCCAAGATCTTCGGACTCGGAGCACAGAGCGCAAAATACTGAAGCTTGGCCTAATCTCCGTATTCGGTAGCACATATGACATTAATTTGCAAAATACAAATGTAAAATAAATTCCAAATATTTGAAAATGAGTGCGGTACCAAGCAAAAAGCCTAAAACTATACCATTTCCATGCAATGTCCTTTT
>JACXGM010008114.1:6568-29577 GCA_016801145.1 Umbra pygmaea
ACACAACACAGACACATAGACTGTCCTACAATGCAGCGACTACACAACACAGACACAGAGAATGAATGTACTTCTTGTCAGTTATTGTTATCAGTTTAGTTTGTGTCTGTGTGTAACAATGTTGGTGTAGCAGGGAGAATGGAGACACATGTGAAGTTATGGAGAGAAAATAAACATTAAATATGGAAAAATACTTAATATAAATTAAAATGACTTTGTGGAGTCAAAACTGGTTGGATGTAGCAAACTCTTGAAGAAACATACATTACATAATGACAATGACCAACACCTAATCAAACACACACAAGGACTATATACAGTGCAGCCGGAAAGTGTTCACAGCTCTTCACTTTTTCCACATTTTGTTATGTTACACCCTTATTACAAAATGGATTAAATTCATTATTTCGCTAAAAATTCTACAAAGAATACACCATAATGACAATGTGAAAGAAGAAGCGTGTTTGAAATCTTAGCAAATTTATTAATTTAAAAAAAAATGTATCACACAATGGGTTTGATTCACACCATTCCATTCACTCCGGTCCCGAACCTAATGCAAGCCTGGCGTCCCCAATTAAGATCCACCGACTACGAGTGCGGGAGACAGATGTGAAGTTCGAAAAATAAAGGTTTTAATAGATTTACGTATATACTCTTCAAGGAGACAAAAGTTTTGTGGGAATCTATACAACACGCAACAAATAGAATAATTTACAATCTAACAAGCACAACTAACTAAACAAACACAGGGACTATAATACCTGAACTAATGAATGAATGAAATCAGCTGTGTATTGTTGGCTGTGACACAAATGCCCCTTTTCCATTAAAGTTCACCGTACTTCTCCATTCTGCTCCGCGTCGGCACAAACTGGATGAGGACAGTCAGGGTTGGGTTTCCACAACCAATCTGAGCATTTCAAGTGTTTGTGAATGACAGCAGGACAGAAAGAGAATTTGTGCTACTATACAACACATATAGAAAGAGGAAAACAATTGTATGCCTCAACAACTTACAGAAAATTTAAATACAACCATAGGTAGAACAACAATACCAGGCAACTTGTAAGTCTGATTAAACAACTGTTTGCAAAGAGAAGTATTATTTGCAGAAACGTTATAACAAAGATGCATTGTTTGTGAGACCTCATATTGAACCCTGCTTTTTGAACCTTTCCTTTTCAACTCTCTTGGCACATCAACATACAGTTTTATTCCAATTACTTTTGAGGTACTACTAACACTGTTTTTGCCATCCATACTTTTCCTTGATAAATAAGATTTGGTTCAGGTGATCACCTCCTAAACAGTTCCCCATTTAGTAGAATGAAAGGTTTTTATATTGTCAAAGGATAAAAAACAATGTCATCCATTTATTTTGAAGCATATTTATCTTTTGGGGACAGAAAACGGTATTGAGATTGAATAACTAATTGATGAGACAACTGGTAGAATGACAACCCAGGTCAATGTCGCTCCATAATCTCTAACTGTCTGGCAAATAGGTTTGCTTTTCCTTGGGGACCCCTGCATCTTAGTCTAGACAAGGGAACATTTTAACTGCAATTTTGAGAATGATAGAACAGGTGCAGAACAGGTATAAGTGTAACAAAGGGATCTGGACAAGTGTGTAGATTTAGGGGAGGTGAGCAGTCGTGATCACCCTGTATTAAAAACAGGTCCCATATTACAGACCCATAATTTCATATATTATCACTTGATTCACTGTATTTCAGGAGCAGACAGAATCAATATCCTAGAAGCCAATTCGTAATTAGACAATTTTTTCAGCTTTAAGTCTTCGGCAATTTTGCCACCAGGAGGCGCACTTACTCCAATGAAATACATTATTTGTATTGTCAAGGACGGAAAAAGCTTGTACTGATCTAAATCTGTGAATGATTCTTCAATGATGTTCTTGAGTGAGATTTTATTGCATTTAATGATGTCATCGTGTTTGTGTAACATCGTCTTGTGCGGTTCAAAATTAAATAATGATTAAATTATTGCATTGGTAGTGTTTTGACATTATGTTCCACTATGACAATAATACTCATTACAAACAGCTCTGGGTGGCCTTGAAATGTGCCACGGTCATTGTGTCTCTAGTGGACGCTATAAGGCTTTTGTTTTTGTCTTACAGCCTAAAAGGTTTTCATGTGCCAAGATCAGCAACGATGTGCTTTCCCCTACACAAAAGCACATTTGTTTCTTGAATGACAAAAGTCTACTGTGTCTACCCAAAAGTTAAAATAGCATTAATTTTAAAAACATGCATTTAAATTTAAAAATGCAATATTTCCATAGCATATAATTTTTGTTAAATGTATCCAGTGTATTATTGGGTGAACAATAAAAAAATAGAATGATAGCTTCGCACTTCAACATGTTTTTAAAACGTGTCAGTGGCACAGAAGGAATACTTTACAAGAGTCCTTGCAGACATACTTCCGCCTCAGTCAAGTAGCTAAGTTTGATCCCTTCCTGCTTTACCTGCTGTAAAGAAGAGGATATGTACACGAATGCTGAAAATATTCCTTATGGATGCAGCTAAGAAGAGTTGACCAAACCACGAACTACTTTTTAACAACCGAACTGTTATTAAAAAGAAAGTAAGACGGGCACTTGGAACTTCAAGGATTTGGGGATTTTAGAACTTCTATTCACTCTTCGCCTTTTACAATGGGATGCGGTGGCAGTACAGAGGTAAGGTTATTAGGCCAACACGTTATTTAACTAGACAGTGATTTTGCCAAACTTATTTTTGTGATATTCCTGTACATTTTTCTAATGCAACACTGAATTGTTATTGCCGGCTGCTGCAGTTCAGTTGAGGCGTTGGCTCATGCGGATTGGTATGTTTACGTTTTACACAACGGACTACTTCAGTGTTTAAAAGGAACATGGAATGATAAGTAATGTTGGTGAGAAGTAAGCTATTGGGAAGGATAAAGTATGTACTGCAATGTGTAAAACTATGCATAGTGTATAGTATTTTGAGGAAGAAGATCCTGCCAGGTGTATAGTTTTGCCCACGCCACAGGTGTTCGCAGATGATGAATTTGATATTCTAGCTTTTGTTTTAGCAAAAACAGCGAGAATGGAAACCATTGGAGGAGCGAAGCTGCACGGATATTCCATGGCTCATAATATTCACGTTGTTCTGTTTCGGAATGGTGAGTTAGTGACTTTCATATGATAGGTTTGAATTAATGTGTTGATGCATTTTCACTTAAAAAACCCACCGTCATAGTATGGTCACGTACAGGCAGGTAACTACTCAAATGTTACAGCGACACACATTGGCCAGCAATTTAAAAACATAGGGTAACTTTTTGGGTCCAGTTCAAAATATTTGTGAAAGATACCACGATCCCCATGTCACCCTGGTATTGTTATTTTGGCTGCTTCCATCTTACTGCAGACTAGAATTGTTCTCAGCAACCAAGTGCCAAAATACTGTGCCCACTGTTTTGTTTGGCACAATGAATACACCCTACTTAATGTCAAGGTGTAGGCCTATTCAACACAATAAAAAGCTGGAATGTGCAATGTGTAAAATCATCTGATTATTTTCTGGGAAACCCACAAAAAAAACACAGATTGATATTTTCATTGCGGATTGCAAAAGAGAATTGTACATAATATGGATAATTCTGAGCATAATGTTGGTGTTGATGGTAAGGTCAATAAAGGAAGTTTTTTCCTGTGTAGGCCTTTATTGCCTGTTACTCTGTTGCCACGGGAGCTGGCTCCAGGCTCATCTCGGGCTACGACAGCTACGGTAACATCTGTGGTAAGAATAACAGCAAGATCGAGGGTGTCGAACTCAGCGGAAGGGACCAGACTAAAAACAGGTAATGAAAAGGTACTGCAGCACAAGACAAATGCTTACCTGTGTGTAGCTTACAATCTTATAGCGAAGTAATAACAAAGATTTGGTTGGGCAGTCCAGTTCTACTGATGTTGACTGCTATCAGTGAAGTCAGGTTAGTGCACTCAATCAATCAAATACATTTTATAAAGCCCCGTTTTACAACCGAAGTCATCACAAAGTGCTTTGACAGATACCCGACCTAAAACCCCCCCAAGAGCAAGCAACAAAAATGATGCACAGTGGCTAGGAAATACTTCCTAGTAGGTGGGACCTAGGAAGAAACCTAGAGAGGGGCCAGACACAAGGGTGTGGCCAGTCCTCTTCTGGCTGTACCAGGTGAGGAATCCTAAGGTACACAACTCATTGTATTAAGGCCAGATTGGTTATCACTGTCCAGTTAGTGTCTATAAATGAAGATGTCAATGGATGGGCTGTGACCACAATCTTTGTGTAGGATCAACACAATGTGGTGATCTTGGGCATGGACAAATGGGACATGCTCTGCTCTGGAGAGGTACAGCTGGAATCACCAGGCAGAAAACATGATAACCAACAGCACTGATGTGGGCAACGGGGGGCAGATGGCTCAGTGGGTAGGGAGTCAGACTTGTAGTCAGAAGGTTGCCAGTTCGATTCCCGACTGAGCCAAAAGTCGTTGTGTGCAAGACACTTTACCCCTAATTGCTCCCAGGTCGTTGCTGTAAATAAGAAATTGTTCTTAGTCAACTTACCTGGTTAAATAAAGGTTAAATAAAATAAATAAATAAACAGCACAGCGGGGTGGGCACAGGACAGAGACAGGAAATCATCAGGCCACATGGTCCCCAAAAAATCTACTACAACTTTTAATTTTGGGGTGATACAAGTGTTTTGATGGCACTGTAGAAGTTAGGCAAATGTATTGTGGCTTTGTCCAACAAGATCAATTCATATTCACTAGTGTCACAGTCCCCCCCCTCAGTGGAGCCCGAGTCGGTGGCTCCATTCCCCACTGACTCCATATCCATTTTAGTTTCGGTTTTCTCCCGGACTGCTTTATCCATTAGGTCATCATCATCCAATGGATTCTCTGTTCTATCTGCAACTACAAACAGCTGCTATCATTTCATTTATCAACAAGTGTATTTATTTCCTGTCTTTGCGTGCCTCCCTGTCCTTCATTGTTTATTGTACATGTGTGTTATGTGCAGATTGGAAATTGATATTGTATCTTTAGTCTTCTCAAAATCACTTTCATTTTGTAAGTGTTTTGTGGTTTAAAGTAGATTTCATTTATTACCTTTGCTCCTGTCTCCTTCACTACTTGCACACAACAATGCTACAACTAGCCGCATCATGAATCAAATCCCATTGCCACCTTTTTCCCTCTGATATTTCTCGCCTCCCAATTGCTGTTGTCAAATTCCCACTGCCTTGTCAGGAGCTCCACAACTCCTTGGACAGATGCAGGATGGCGAGGGGCGCTCACATGGTTCATCCAACCACATGTCGCCAATCCAGCTGATTCTGTTCACACTGCTCATCCAACACGGAAACCTTTAATCAGATCATGAACATGATGATTACGTTCCTCAACTTTACTTCCGTGACTGAATATATTGGCGCCCGATCTGCAACGACGCCACCTTCTATAGTAACATTTTTTGTACCAAAAACCCCAAAATGTGTATAACAGAGGTTATCTACGGGTGTGAGTAAACCCCAGAGTATCTTACGTAGCCTATCTTCATGGAAAAACAAAAGTAAATGGTATACTCACAAAAACTCAGTAGGTTGAGACAGGTCAATAAAATGACTTAATCTAAAGACTTCCAAATATGCAGATCTGAAACAACGGGAAATATTCAGCTGCTAAAAAGCTCTCCTGCAATGTTCTACTAGCAGTACATACCAAATGCACACAAATGTCAGGGCATCTGTGTTCAGAAAAGGGTTGCAAATCACGCCTCATTCATAGGCCTAAAACGGCACCCATATAAAACTTGTATAGAGCAGGGCACTAGAAAATAGGCTGATTTTATTTACATTCATTATGATTTTTTTGGACCACTCTAATAAAGACATTTGATTTTGTTGTGCTGCTGGTCAAGTAACTTTCAGTTGGCACCGAGAGTTTCAGTTAGACAATGGTCAGCCTTTTGCTTCTCAAGCTGGGCTGGTTGGCTGAAGGTCAGCAGGGGCGTCTGGCTACAGAGATGTGACTGTTCCACACACTGCTTCTCACATCACACTACGCTCAAACTATGTTAACCAGTCTACTATGAAAATAAACGTAGGAAAATGTGCAGTCAATTTGTGCTGCAAGCTGAAACAATACATGTAGGAACTAGGAACATTTAAACGTACAATATGTAGTTTGGCTGCTAGGGGTCTCTCAATCAAAACAATAGCAAAAGATGTACTTGGATGTCGTCGGGAAGTAGCGTGGGATCATGGGTTTTGTTATCGTCGTCAATGACAACCTTTCAATCTAGCATCTGCGACAGAAAAAATGTTTACTGACAGAGTAATGTATTGTTAAAAATATTATAACTTTATTCACATTATGTTTGGTGGTTCCCTGGAACTTAGAGCAACTAGAGCAGTCAAAGGTTATATGACGCCATTGACGAAAGACAAAATGAAACGTACCGTGTCTTTGAATTATATTACAAATTTTTCTGGGTTTGAAAGTTGTTGGAAACATTTAGGATGAAGTAATTACACAACTAAGAAATATAATATAGGTATAGTGATGTTTGCTTTTTTAATGCAAAGTACATCTTTTGTTATTGTTTTGGAAAACTACGTATTGTACCTTTTAAAGATGTTACATAAACATACTGGTTTTGATGATGAGCACCCTCCTACTGTGTGAATATGTTGATCTGATCATCACCTGACTGACTTTACTGAAGGGACTTCAGTCATTGTCCAGGGTGGAAAATAGTATTTTTATCCTTCCATACAAGCCCTTGTTTACATTTGTCATATTTCAGGTATGTCTTCTTCCTGGACCCGTGCAACATTGACATTCTGAACAGGAAGATCAAGTCCATTGCTCTATGTGTGTCCAAGTGTCCAGACATCGAGTTGAAGACGCATGCTGATGTCAAATCATTTGCTTTGCAAAATGGTGAGCCCGTTGTATTGTACAAATGGGGTTCTCACACAGATTTGAAGCAGGAAACAGGTAATATATGAACGTCACTAACCTGTCTATACCTCTTTTTCACATAGGGTCAGATCTCTGCTCGTATGACATTCTCGTCTCTAGGTATACAAGCGATCCAGCACGATTAACTAAGTGCCCGAAACTCCCCGTGCCACCAAGGTACAATACATGCGTTTTTGGGAAGAAAATCAACAACATACATTTTATGAAAGTGTGTTGTTTCTAACCTGTGGCAAGTCAGTAATTTTTCCTGTTTCCCTCCTTGTTTTCCAGTAAGTCTCTCCCTGTCTTCCACCGCTGTACCCCCATGGACTTTACCTGCTTCACTCATTTCTCCACCGCCGCCTTCATGGCCGACAACACCACTCTGCACACGTTCATCGCAGGAGTGATGGCCAGCAAGGAGATCATCATGGGGCTTTGTGTGTTGGCTCTAGGTGCATTGTTATTATTTAATCTTTATTTAAACAACATTAAGATTAAATATTTATTTTCCAAGAGGGACCTGGAAAGAAATTCACAACATAAAAAAAGAACCACAGTGTCACAAACAAAACTGTAGCTATACATGCATCTGCTTTATGCAGTGCTGGAGTGTGGATGACACAAACACAAGGAGATATTTGGAAAAGAAATGCAAAAATGTTTAAGGAAACAACTGCCTCGAGAGGCAAAACTGAGTAAGATATCCTTATTTTTGTGTGTGTGAATATTTTCCCTATTTTCATCCCTTTTCAATTCGCACTAACCCTGCCTTGTCTGCAGCTCCGCAACTCCTTGGACAGATCTGTGGGGTATCGAGGGAGGTGCACATGGTTTATCTAACCACAAATGTCGCCCGAGCTGCCGATACTTTTTGCACTGTTCACCCAACACGAAAACCTTTAGTCAAGATCATGCACGGGATGATTACGTTCACCAACTATTTTTCCGCAATTTAATTTACAGGTACCCGAACTGAACAAAAGTAGTCGCTGGAGAGCGACGTGGCAGTATAATATAACCCAAATCCCCAAAATCATCCACCTGCAGCCACAAATGGGCATTCTCATTTGAACACATTCCATAGCTATCTAATTAATTATATTACAACATTCACAGTTAAGGTTAGGCATGAGGTTACTAACCAACGCAGTCTTGCAGCATTTCGTGATATAGTCACACAATTTTAATCTGTTGATTCGTGTACACGGACACGATTTTCTTGTTTTATTTTCGTGTCTCTCAGCACCTTTCCAAATTAATGTATTTCTATTGGTAGCATAATGATGTGGCATTTCAGGGAAAGGGATTCTTAATATATTTTAGATAGGCTTAACAGCAAGATTTCAGAGTGGTTAGCTGTGTCAACTGGAGACAAAGGGTCTGTGCAGATGAATGCATTTGATACAACTTAGTGAAATAACGATAATTTGCGTGAAAAACAAAAGTTATTTCACAAAGAACCCCAAAATCCGGAAGCCCAATTGCTTTTGGTACATAAAATATACATTTTGTATGATAAATATCAGTTGTGTGGTTTCAAACATACCTTTTCTGACTTTAACACACAGCATGCACAGATGACAAGCAACAATAACTGACAGCCACCTAACCTAAAGTCAGAACCTAAAGGAACATTCCAGACCCCTAAATAGCTCAAAATCATTGTGCCGGTCATTGTTCTGACATGACCGGTACTAAAAACACCATCTCAGCGTGAAATTATTCCAGTGACGTCACCGCAACATTTTAGAAACCAAAATCTTTTAGTCAAGTTAGTCTTTGAATCGAGTTGTTTGGACAATATAATGGGACAAATACATATGAGGAAGTAAAAAAACACTTCCCCTGAATTTAGCTGTAGTTGCGAATATGTTGCGGTGTCGTCACTGGAGTAATTTCTGCTCACTTAAAGTGGCTAAGTCAGGAATTACCGAACGTGCTGACAAGCTGTTTTTAGTACCTGTTGTGTAGGAAACATGACGGGCACAATGATTTTGAGGTGTTTATGGGTCTGGAGTGTTCCTTTAAATACAGATGTTAATTTGTAAATGCAGGCAGCTGGAGAGTAATTAATAACAGTGATTGACTAATGAAAAACGTGACCTGTACAAAAGTGGGAACAAACATTTAACAAGACACAGGGGAGAAATCAAAACACACAGGGAAGCAACTTAACATGCACAGGTCCAGCTCTGATAAGGGGAAACGTGAAACACAGCTAGCCAGAAGTGTCGGGCCAGATCCGGCCCACATCTCGGCCAAATTGGTGGGCCGGATCTGGGCCGACACTTCTAGCTAGCTGTGTTAGGTCAAATGGAATCTGCTGCATTATGGCATTGTAAATTAATCTCTGTAGAGTTTGTGATGGAAAGCCCATTCTCGTATAGTGTAATGTGATGAGTGAAAGTTTTGGGTCTTTTTTCCATGGTACACATTGTACAGCATATGTAACTAAACAAAAGGGGCATGTACAAATGATCACCAAATACAGGCATATAAGTCAAAACACAACTTTAGCCTGAGCTTTAAAGATGAGACACTCATATCAAAACTCTCAACATATTTATAGGTGGTTACAATAACTAGCTTTTGGTTCTGCACTGTGACTCAATTCAGCAGCTGATTTAGACCATTTTAGAATCATGAACCTGTTCTTGATTGTTTAAAGGTCAAATCAAACTGCACCTAGACATTATCACAAGCAGGGATAATTGCAGAACAAGTTCAGAGGGAAATTAAATGTATGTTTAGAAGAATGAGCGGAAAAAGGAAGCATCACAGATAGATCCAATGATTGTACGGTGCCTCAGGCCACATGCAGAAGCCCTCGCATCCAGGAAGTCACTGGAAATAATAACAGGAAATGTCTGTATTTATAACAATAGTTACTGTCATGTGGACTTTCATTTGTTGTATTTGGGCTTGCTTTTATTTGTTAGGTTTGTTCGTTCCTACATTATCACAGGGCTGTTCCTAGCACATCGTAGGGCTGTTCCTAGCACATCGTAGGGCTGTTCCTAGCACATCGTAGGGCTGTTCCTAGCACATCGTAGGGCTGTTCCTAGCACATCGTAGGGCTGTTCCTAGCACATCGTAGGGCTGTTCCTAGCACATCGTAGGGCTATTTCTACCACATCGCAGGCCTGTTCCTACCACATCGTAGGCCTGTTCTTAGCACATCGTAGGGCTGTTGGTAAACACATCATATTGTCCTATATCTTTCTATAAATCTGACCCTATTTTCTGTATATCCTCTGCCAGTCCTCTCCATGATTCTCATGGTGGTGATCCGTTACATTTCTGCTGTGCTGGTCTGGATCCTCACTGCCCTGGTGGTCGTGGTCTCTATTGGTAAGCCTACAGTTGTCCTGGTAATGTCATGTTTATAGCCTGCAGTATTATGATTATTATTAGCCTGTTGTATTATTATTATTATTATTAGCCCCCAGTATTATGATTATTATTATTATTAGCCTACTGTATTATTATTATTATTAGCCCGCAGTATTATGATTATTATTATTAGCCTGCAGTATTATGAATATTATTATTATTATTATTATTAGCCTGCTGTATTATTATTATTATTATTATTATTAATAGCCTGCAGCATTATTATTATTGTTATTATTAGCCTGCAGCATTATTATTATTATTATTATTATTATTATTATTAGCCTGCAGCATTATTATTATTGTTATTATTAGCCTGCAGCATTATTATTATTATTATTATTATTATTATTATTATTATTAGCCTGCAGTATTGTTATCAACGTATTGGTCCAAATGTAAGACAGGTTTCTTTCCCTGGAAATACATCTGAAAAAGGGGCCTTGTCTTATATTCAGGGACTATACTTTTAAATGGGAGTACACATCCACAAACACAGATGGCCCAAAAAAAAATAGAACAAGTGTTCCCTTTCTGCAATCTTTGAATGGCTACAGTATATACTTGTGTTGTTACCCGAGGTCTGGCCACGCGAGACTATTCCCTTCCTGACTGAAGGGCGCCATCAATCACAACTAGCTTACAGTGCAGCGGCCTGAAAGATGGAGAGATACAATGGTTGTCTCCAGCAAAGTGGCTCAAAAGTAGCTCAAGTTAACCAACAACTTAGGAGGCGTTATGATACAAATTTCAAGATCATGGTGATAAATGACTGTTTTTTCACTACGAAATAGATCTCAATTGGTACTAGAAATACCAAACGACTGCCACTTAATTATCATAAATATCAAAAGTCATGATAAAAATATTATTTAAATGTGACAATTTTCTTTAAATGTTAAATTTCTTTCTTTTTTTATGTTAAAACAACATTATCGTTATTTTCAAATAGAATTACTTCTAAAAACACGATTTGGTCTTTAAAAAGTACTGGTATTACATTTTTTTTATTAAATGGGGGTTTGTCTTACAGTCAGGGTTGTCTTATTCGGACCAATACGGTATAACCCTGCAGTAATATTATTATTTTTATTATTATTATTAATGTTATTATTAGGCTGCAGTATTATTTTATTAGCCGGCAGTAATATTATTATTATTATTATTATTAGCATGCAGTATTATTATTATCCTGCAGTATTATTATTATTAGCATGCCATATTAGCCTGAATGTTGTGTTCCTGTGTTCCAGGGGGTACGGGTGTCCTCTGGTGGCTCTATGCGGACCACAGGATGAACCTGAGTGAACAGACCAGTACCTTAACACCCCAACAGCAGGTGGCAACAGGCAACATCCAAGCATTGCTGGTCTATGCCATCGGTGCTACCATCTTCACGGTGTGTACGCACTCACGTTTTCTGTGTTAAATTAGCACGGAGTGTTAAGAGTTTTTTATTTATTTGTAAGTTTGTACTATACTATGTCTTCAAGTGTGTGCTTTTCAAGACTTGTTCTGACAATCAGAAAAGGGTTATATTGCTATAGGCAAGCATGGCTGAAAACCTGTATGACTTGACCAACAGAATTTGCTAAAAACATATGGCATTATCTACAACTGTCAAAGGTTTTTCACTACTATTATTGTAATGTTTTTCCTCAAACAACCACTAACAAAACACTCAAACTTGTTAACTACCACTGACACTCAGAACTGTAAACCTCTGTCACGTTTAGGTGGTCCTGCTGTTGCTGATGTTCTTCATGCGTAAGCGGGTGGCGCTGACCATCGCCCTGTTCCACGTGGCGGGCAAGGTGTTCACCCACCTGCCACTGCTGGCGCTACAGCCCTTCTGGACCTTCCTCTCCCTCATGCTTTTCTGGGTGTCTTGGCTCGCAGTGTTCCTTTTCCTCGGAACAGCAGGTGGGGTAGATTTTTTGAATAATTTCAGAATAGTTTTTGGTTGTCACTTGAGCAAGTTACCACACGTGTTCCTATTAAAATCAAAAGCTTAGTGACGAGTTTCTTCCATAGTGTGTTAAAGTAGAATAATAATAATGCTCATACAACAATGGGGCAGTATACACAAATACCACTGGTAAGAAATGTAAGGGATTAGCAGCAGTGAAAAATAAACAGTATATACACAGGGATGTTAGCGTTAGCAGCGGGGGAGCAGGGTCATACCTTGCCAGTTCAGCTGTTCAGTAGTCTGAAAGCTCATGGGCAGATATTGTAATTTAGTCTATTGTTGTTGTGTGTTGGTGCACCCTTAGATTGAACAGCTTGCCGTTTGGGTGACTGAGGTATGATACCGTGGTTCTTCCTCCGCCACCTCATTGGGATTTGGTTAGGCCCCTGGTATGACCAGAGCTGACCCAACCACTCTCTGTCAGAGCGATGCATTTTCAAAATCACTGTCCAATTTGAAACTGAATTCGTATTTATATAATGTAAAGATATTGAAAAATTCGGAGAAAATTCTGATGGCGAGCACATTTTCGTGGTTTTATTTTTTGCAATATTTAACTAATTTACTACAATTTCATGACTCTAGTACAAAGAAAATGTATACAAAATAGCTTTGAAGTAGAATTTGTGTTAGTTAATGGGGAATATGTGTTTACTTTTTTCACTTCCTGAAGACAGTCTGTATTTGAGGTCATTATTTGATATTTATGCTGAATTAATGGGTTGCACATGGCTCAGTGGGTAGGGAGTCAGAGTTGTAGTCAGAAGGTTGCCAGTTCGATTCCCTTAGTTCCTGACTGTGCCAACAGTCCTTGGCCAATGCACTTCACTCTAAGTTGCTCAGGGGGAATATCCCTTTACTTAATGTTAGTCACTCTGGATAAGAGTGTCAGCTAAATGACTGGAATGTAGAATGTAAATGAAAGTAAGTAAATGGGAAGTGGACATTCTTAAATGTGGAAGGTTTGTTCAAGTCAGCGGTTTGGTTAATTTCATCCTGCTAATGATATGTTAAAAGGCATTTTGAGGCTGAAAGTGCATTGCTAGTGAGTGATATGGTTCAATGCCCACTTGTGTTTGCATTGTTCGGTCAGTCTGGTGCTGTAGGTGGCGTCTTGGAATAACATATCTGCAGTCCCACTCCCTCCATGTTCCTCTCAACATGAACAACAGAGCAACATCCAGTTGCAGAAATGTCACGTTTTTGTAGAATTCTTCTGCCCACTATACTTCCCCGGAGCCTGCATTCGAACATTGCATGGATGCTATTGTGATGTAGTCTAAATCCAGATAAGGTTTGAACAGAGAACTTCATATCAAAAACTCAGCAGAAATGCTTTTTTTAAAATGATTTCTGCAAAATGGCGCCACCTTGCTGTACTGGAACAGTATTGGGCAAATGAAATGTACAAAAAAGCTGCCAGGGCAGCCAAAATATTGAGATGGACTGCTAAACTTAGATGGGCACCCTTATAAAGACCCAATTAAAAAATGAGGAACCTTTAACCAAATCTGTATTTGACCCTTCTAGGCAGCCCAGTGCAGAATGAGGAGACCGGGCTGGTGGAGTACCGGATATCAGGTCCTCTGCAATACATGGTTTGGTACCACGCTGTGGGCCTCATATGGATCAGCCAGTTCATCCTAGCCTGCCAGCAGATGACCATATCTGGAGCTGTGGTCACCTACTACTTTACCAGGTCAGGAGAGAGGATTGTGGTAATGATGCGTTAATGACACATGGTGGGGTAATGACGTAGTGTGCTATTGACCTGGGACGGTAATGACATGCGATCTGGTAATGACCTGGGATGGTATTGACTTTTGGTGTGATGAATAAAAATGGTAGGCTGGTGACGTCTTCAAACCTGGATATAAAATAGTGGCTTTCTTTTCCAAAATCTATGCTACATTTAGTGGATCTTGCTTGATGCATTTGATCTAAAAATACAAATGTAACTGACCTTGTACTCCTGACTTGTTCAATCCAGGGTTGATTTTGGCAGCCATATTAGTCATTCTTAGTTTGACCTTTTATCAGTATCCAAAGACTCTAGACAAAAGCTGAAATGTATTTGGTCACTGCATTTGGATTCTGTAGATGACGGGATATAGGAGGTTAGCTGAATTTACATGATCTCAAATAAAGAATAAACAGACTAAAATGAAACTAAAACTAAATCATTTTAGTTTCCCATTTCAGTGTTTAGATTTTTTTCAAATGAAAATATAAATATTTGTGCCATCCTTTACTCACATGTGTACAATCAGATAATGTTCAACCACAAGACATGTTGTCCAGAGTTACAGTAGACCAATAAAAACTAAAAAGACTGAAATTACTAAAAAGCTGCCAATATCAACACTTGTTCAATCACACACTCAAAGCTTAGAAAGGAAAACAAAAGTCCAAAGCCAGTTCTCTCCTGCGTGAGTTTGACTAATTCCAACCGTTTGGTTTGGTCTACCATCTGGTGGGCATCAGGAATAAATCCCAGCTGCCCCTGACTCCCATCCTGTCATCCATGCTGTGTGTTGCCCGGTACCACCTGGGCACCGTGGCCAAGGGTTCCTTCATTATCACCCTGGTGGAGATCCCTCGCCTCATCCTCACCTACATCCACAACCAACTCAAAGGAAAAGTATGTATTTCACAACACTTAGCAAAGCTTATTAATATTTAAAAGAATTAACAGGTCACTACTGGAATTAGGTGTTATCAGCTTTCCAGTACATACAAGGGGCGGCAGTGGCTCAGTGGGTCAAGTAGGTCATCTAGCAACCAAAAGGTTGGTGGTTTGATCCCCGGGTCCTCCTGACCAAGTGTCGAGGTGTCCGTGAGCAAGACGCCTAACCCCAGCTGCTCTCAACAAGCTGGCTGGCACCTTGCATGGCTGACACCACCATTGGTGTATGTATGTGTGAATGAATGGGTGAATGTGAATGTGGCAATTGTTGGTCAGAAAAATGTGCTATATCAATGCAGTTCATTTACCATTTACAAGTGTTTAGGGTGTAGATTTAGGATGTAGATTTTGTTTACTGAAGATACTGACTTTAATTAGAGCTGTCCATGGCTAACAAATTAAATCATCCAGTTGATTGACATACATATGTAATTGACTCACCTTGCCTAAAACAAATTATTATGCACTGAGCATGTAAGGAACTGAATTATGAAGTATCACGTGACTCAAACAGTAGCTTTATTAATATTATAATATTAAAGCAAGAGAAGATCTGATCTCAGACATATTCTGCAGTTATTCTGTACTTGATGTAAATAAATCATGTCCAATGATTTGATATTATGGTCTGTCTTTTTAGCTTGAATAGTCTGAAGGAAAAAAGTGTCTCTAATACCTAACGTCATAAAGTACATTTTAGGAGTTTAGGAATTGCATTTCCATTTCCACTCATCTGCCTCAGTGTAAACAGGTAGAACTATCTTTAAACTGATATCAAGGCCATACTCACGGTCAGTCTGGGCTCTTCCTTAATTTTGAGTACATCACAGTAGTCTTTTTTGTTGTGGTTTGACAAGTTTGGTGTGGAAGAATCAAAATTGGAACAAGACGCACTCCAAAATCTTGTGGATGGCCACAGAAGAGTGGAGGCTGTTATAGCCACAGAGGGGGGGCATCTCCATATTAATGTCCATGGTTTTGGAATGGGATGTCCAACAAGCTCATTTGGGTGTGGTGGTCAGATGTCCACACACTTCTATCCATATAGTTTATGTTGTTTTGAATGCTGTTAAAAGGCATTTTTGCCTTGTTACCCATGTTCCCTGTGTTTTGGATGTTTAGGCCAAGGTAAGTGTATTTCTTTTTCGTTCTCTAATGTCTAATGTCTAAATTATTGTTGTCTTACAGAGATTTACTGTTATGGTTCAAGTCTGACAGAATTGAATTCAACAGGAGTGTTCTATTCTCATGATAAATGTAAACATCAAAACTGTTGTATAAGGACTAGGCATGCACCAACCTGATACCGAGTATCAATACCAAAATACAGCATCTGGTATTGGCTGCATAGGGGTCTATGTAATGAGCCAATAACACAACGCAAATTCTCTGAATATTATGCTGTAAACAATAAGAGATCTTTGCAAATTTGACATTTATGAACCAAGGACAAACCCCTACAGTACACACTTTTGCTTATACCAATGACCAGTTTATCAAGTTAAGACAAACAAATAGAGTTCTGAATGGTTTTTGACCCTTCTTATTTTAGGAAAATGCCTGCGCTCGCTGTATGCTGAAAGCCTGCATCTGCTGTTTATGGTGCCTGCAGAAGTGTCTTACATACCTGAATCAAGTACGTGTTGTGTCACAATCTAAATCACTATTCCACAGTATTTAGAATTGACAAATATTTTACAAAAAAGACCCAATCTAAGATCAGCACTTTGATAATACAGTTCCCTGTTGTTATCTGTATCACAGAACGCGTACACGGCCACCGCAATCAACAACACCAACTTTTGTACATCTGCACGTGACGCCTTCGTCATCCTGGTTGAGAACGCAATCAGAGTGGCCGCCATCAACACCGTGGGGGACTTTGTCCTCTTCCTGGGAAAGGTAGCGTCTGCATATCAATTACATTTAATATTATGTTTTATCGTTTGTTTATTACTACCCTAATAGGTCAACAGAAACCGAGAAACATTCGTATTTTAGGGATACATTGTATTTACCCTGGTTTACTTTTTCTTAACCGGATGTGGAGACCCAATTTTGGTTTGTCTTTAACTTAAATCTCACTAGCCATACAAAAGATGTATGAACAGTAAAGATGCTTACAGTGTTTCCATAATTCTTAGACAGGATTGATCTTTGTATAAAAACAGGCAATCCCATTTTTCCTACAGATCTCTCCACCCTCAATCCTTCCCTGTGTGTCTCTCTCATTCTCTCTCTAGGTTCTAGTTGTGGCCTTCACAGCGTTTGTGGGCGTGCTGTCGCTCAACTACCAGCGGGAATACACGGTGTGGGTGCTGCCCCTGCTTATCGTCTGCTTGTTCGCCTGGCTGGTGGCTCACTGCTTCCTATCCGTTTTCGAGGTGGTGGTGGACGTTCTGTTCCTTTGCTTCGCCGTGGATTCCAAGCACAACGACGGCAGCCCGGGCCGAGAGTTCTACATGGACAAGGCCCTCATGGTAAGGGGGGGGACATGTCTTAGCCAGCTGCATCATGATTTAAAAAAATTAATTGTCAAATTGTTGAAAGATTGGGTGACTATGCCACTCATGTTGCTATAATTCAAGTACTTCTACTTTGTTTGGCTTATGACCGTCCATGTTCCTCTTGATTACATTCCAGAAGTTTTTAATGGGGTTGATTTAAGAAGACTTTGCAGCAGTGGTCTCTTAATTTTTTCAAGAGCTCTAATATTTTAACTTGTGTGAATAATTATACAATCATCTGTCATATACTGTACTGTAGTTACATAAATTCCCTCGGTGAAAACAACTACTTTCACGATATTTAAAAAATTATAAAAATCAGTTCGCATAGGACAATGATTTCCTACACTATGCATGTTTTGCCATTTCAACAGGATTTGCAATGAAAACATGGCAGGTTTAGCTTCCACAGTGATTGTCAATATGCACACACTGTCATTATTATAATTTATGCATTTCTGGCTGTGCATTTTTTTAACAAAGCAATTGCCTAGTGTAGGAGATCATATTCCATTATTATCAAATATGAAGAACTAAAGTTTTTATAGCATTTGTAAGCTGGAGATTTGAAAGAGAAAGTAGTTCTGTTGTTACGATTGCAATTCTACAAACAGCACCTACTTCTATGGGGTCCTAATGAACTCTGTCATTAGCAGAAACCGTGCCGGCCCATCTCCTGTCAGCATCATGCACATCCTCTCTTTTCCTCTCTTTAGGAGTTTGTAGAGGACAGTAGAAAAATGGCAGGACAGAAAAGGCCCGCGGCAGCTGGAGATGAACGTGAGATGAAGCCCATGGTGAGTTAATGTCAACCAGTGGTACTTGGACCATCCACAGTACGTGGTCAGAAAAGCGACTGACACAATAGAGTTACTGGTAAAAATAGCATTGAGTCCCTTCGGTGGTCGTCTGAGCAGAGCTAAATTGAGTTGGTTGTACAGTAACGGAATAAAGGTTGGAAGCGTCTGATCTACACTACGTCCGTATGCCAAAAGTGATAATGCTGATGAACTCCTTTTGTTCATTGTTGTAGACCCGAGGAGGAGGGACAATGGCATGACCAAATGCAGCCAGAAGATGAGACCACACGAGATTCCACACATTTGTTAATTATTGACTTAATGTGTAAAAGGTTTACCATGATATCACACTAGTGCCAGGGACTTGAATATTTTTGATAACCTGTTTTATTAATTTTATGACAGAATTTACACGAAAGCTTTGCACATGCTTTTTGTAAAAATTCTTTATGTAACAAAATAACTTTTTTTATAATGTTAGTGTAGTTTGGTGCTAAGTTAGAGGGACATTTTTATTTTTGTTTAACATGTTGTGGTGTAAGTGTTGCGATGTTATTTAAATCCGTTGTGTTTCAGCACTGTTTTTTATACTAAACACTACTGCTGTATACAGTACTACAGTTTTTTCTATCAAATGACTTTTTGTGATGTATTGGCACATTTACTGTAATACACGTTTTTATGAAAAAACTGTCTAGCAGAACCAAAAATTATCTTGCATTAATAGTTGCAAAACGTTTGCAAGGTGTTCTTCCCCCATCTGTTAACTGGATGATGTTACTACTATAGAACAAGTATGAGAGTCATTAACTGTAATAATGCGGGTATATATTAGTTTAGTATATAAAATGCTGATCTTACGATTCCTGATGATTTTATTGCATAACTGATAATCCCTAAATTTTGGCAAAATGTATTTGTTACTGTTTGTAATATGTATCATTAGAAAAAGATACTCCCTATAACGATCTTATTGTTTAACCTGTAAATGTTTTGATAACATAATAAAAGGAACAAAACCAAACAATTAGAGCTCTGTGGCATGTGAGGGTCAGATTTGTGTGGGACAATTATAGTCAATTTTAAGACAATATTTGTGATTCTCACAAACTTGGTATTTCTGTTGGAACATTTTAAAAATCCTCAGGATTTTATATTTGTAAATAAATAGAATTACATTATAATTTTTAGTAATTTAGCAGATGCACTTGTCCAGATTGACTTACAGTAGGTACAGGGACATGCCCCTAGAGCAACTTAGGGTGAAGTGACTTGCTCAAGGACAATGACATTTAGCATAGTCAAGAATCGAACCAGCAATGCTCTGACTACAAGTCGGAATCCCTAACCACTTAACCACCTGATTCCCCCAATTATAGAATCAAACTATTATCTGTTAAATGTATGATTGTAATTCTTCAAATTTTATATTATTAAGAAAATAAACTGAGCTCTAAAAAGCTAATTACAATAACGATTTTAGTGTTGAATTTTTCTTTTAAATTTTGCAATTTTTTTATTGCTTGAAATGCAGGAAAGGTACAGTATAGAACAATATTTTAATAAAAAATAATTTGTTTTAATCTGAAGTTTTTAACACATGGCTTTCTTACAGCCTTTACATTATTATATATTATTTCTGTCTTAAAGTGTTAATAAATATTGATGAAAACAAGGAAAATACAATTTCCATTTTACAGTGGATGAGGTACTACATGACAGTAATGTGCCCTAAAAGCAACGACAAATAAATCTCTAACTTCCCAAAACTGATTATTTCCACCACCTCCCATTACTTTATTCGTTTATTATGTTAGTATTAATAATCCATTATAATCATTACATTACTGTAACACCTATTTAAACTCCGTATTTTTAATAACACTGAGATTATTCTTTAACATACGCAGGTGATCCCACGGAAGGCCTAGTGTATGTATTCACTCTTACCATTATTATTATTATTATTATTATTATTATTATAATGCACTTACATTTGGAATCAAATCTAGTTAAGAACATAAAAGCATGGTAAGAAAATGAATAAAATACAAAGACAGTGCAATGACTTGCAGGGTAAATTAACACTCATAAGTTCTGCTAAAAAGAAATATGTTTTTAGTCCTTTTTTAAAAGTCTCAGTATTTTGAGTTGGAAACGAATTCAGGGAAAATACCAAAAACCAGCATGCTAGGCCCTCCGTGGAACTGGTTTGACACCTGTGATCTATGACATGTAGACATCAATGGTATTTGATACGTGTTGGAACGTGTGATTGGCAGCATTTCATTTTTCCTGACATTTGTATAGTGAAAAAATAAATATGCAGACTAGCACTATGAATGAATTAAAATACTTTGTTCAATGTAATTATTTTCTCCTCTTCTGCCAATTTCTCTCCCAATTGTTCTTGTCCAGTTACTTCTAACCCTGCCTTGTAGGCACCTTCACAATTATTGGACACATGTGAGAGGTTGAATCCAACCACATGTTCCCAAGGCATCCAATTCTTAACACATTGCTCATCTAACGTGGATACCTTTAGTCAACTCGTGTGGGATGATGACACTCACCAAATATACTTCCACGATTGAACTCGCAGGCACCCGATCTGCACACAAGGAAGCACGGGAGAGTGATGTGGAATGATAGATTTTCCAAATTATCTATATCATATTCCAGGGAGCGCTGTGACAATTTCACAGACTCATGCTACGGCATCCAGGCAAAGTCGGAAAAGCCTATACTAGACAGGCTCCAACCGCTGGCTACCATTGTTCAATGTACCGTAATTGTTATCAAATATCAGCCAAGATTTCAAAAGAAACATTTACAGTGTAAAACAGTATTTTTATACTGTAAAATGACAATTAATTTACATGTGGTTGTTTACTGTGAAATCGTTAATGTTTAAATAGAGAAAAATAATCAATAGCCTAATAAATACAGGATATTTGCAAAACAAAATTATTTGGGTGAGGATCAGCCATGAATCAAAAACTCTGTATACATACGATTTTCACTGTAAATGCAATTACATCTGCATGTCCTGCACATGTGACAAATAAACTAAACGTGAAAATTCAATTGATAATAAATATATATATATATCACTACTCTGTAAATAATGGTTTTAAAGTATAGCACTCCACTTCCTTTCTTTAGGTACTTCAATGGATTAGGCAAAGATATGAAGGCCTATATTATCAACAAAATATTATTACATTGGACTACCAAAGCACTGACCTCTTCCTTCGATTTCTGTCTCTTCCTGCCACAGCACTACTGTGTCCTTATCCTTGTTTGTCAAACTATTCTCTTAAAAACAAAGTTTGAAATTATGTTTTATCGGCATGAGATTTAGGTGGTTGTGTTTTTCACAATGTCTTTCAGTCTTTGATTTACCTTTTTTTGTTAGTGTTGCTAACTACTCTGATGTTATGCAGCCAGAGAAAATTAAGTATTCTTCTGGATGTTTTTTTATAGCTACACTATGTAATTTTCCATTCATTTCTCCTGTCAGCCCTAATTTACAAATATTGTTGTTATATATATATATATTTTTACTGAGCACAGAAATAATACAGGGATAATATAATCAAATTCCAAAACTACACATCATTATTTTGTCCATAATATGCATTTGTTTCTAGTTATCCATCCATCCATTTTCATCCGCTTATCCGTGATCGGGTCGCGGGGGCAGCACCTCCAGCAGGGGACCCCAAACGTCCTTTTCCCGAGCCACATTAACCAGCTCTGACTGGGGGATCCCGAGGCGTTCCCCTAGGGAGGCGCCCAGGGGGCATCCTTATCAGATGCCCAAACCACCTCAACTGGCTCCTTTCGACGCGAAGGAGCAGCGGCTCTACTCTGAGATCCTCACGGATGACTGAGCTTATCACCCTATCTCTAAGGGAGACGCCCGCCACCCTCCTGAGGAAACCCATTTCGGCCGCTTGTACCCGGGATCTCATTCTTTCGGTCATGACCCAGCCTTCATTACCATAGGTGAGGGTAGGAACAAAAACTGCCCGGTAGATTGAGAGCTTTGCTTTCTGGCTCAGCTCTCTTTTCGTCACAACGGTGCAACACAATGAGTGTAGTACCGCCCCCGCTGCGCCGATTCTCCGACCAATCTCCCGTTCCATTGTTCCCTCACTCGTGAACAAGACCCCAAGGTATTTGAACTCCTTCACTTGGGGTAAGGACTCATTCCCTACCTGGAGTAGGCACTCCATCGGTTTCCTGCTGAGAACCATGGCCTCAGATTTAGAGGTGCTGATCCTCATTCCAGCCGCTTCACACTCGGCTGTGCTGAAGGTCACAGGCCGATGATGCCATCAGGACCACATCATCTGCAAAAAGCAGCGATGAGATCCTCAGCCCACCGAACTGCAACCCATCCCCACCCCGACTACGTCTCGATATCTTGTCCATAAATACTACAAACAGGATTGGTGACAAAGCGCAGCCCTGGCGGAGACCAACCCTCACATGAAACGAGTCCGACTTACTGCAGAGAACCCGGACACAGCTCTCGCTTTGGTCATACAGAGATTGGATGGCCCTAAGAAGGGACCCCCTCACCCCATACTCCCGCAGCACCTCCCACAGTATCTCCCGGGGGAC
>JACXGM010008115.1:7739-29572 GCA_016801145.1 Umbra pygmaea
TGGAAGGGCTTTCTCATATAGAGCTCCAATTCTGTGGAATGATCTGCCAACCCATGTGAGAGATGCAGACTCAGTCTCAACATTTAAGTCTATGCTGAAGACTCATCTCTTCAGTAAGTTCTATGGTATAGTGTAGTCTGGCCCAGGGGGCTAAAAGAGAACGGCGGCACTCTTAATGAACCGCCCATGCTGGCTTGCCTGGTAGGCTCCCCTCTCTCTACTATGATATCCTCACTCCAATGCTACCCCTGCGGTGGGTACGGTCTGCTGGTGACTATTTGGAGGTGTGGTCTTGGCAATGTGGGTGGGTCGGAAGCAGGCCTACTTGCTCCTGCCCGAGGCTTCCTTGTGCAAGACCACGTTGCTTGTCCCCCCCGTCTCAGCCCCAGATGTTATGCTGCAATAGTTTATGTGCCGGGGGACTAGGGTTTTATATATTTATTTTGGGGTCAGAGCTGTGTCAAGTTACTAGACCCAAAGTATGCCCACTCTAATGTTCCTGATGTCATGTTCATCCAACGAGGAGCCTAGGAACATGCGACAGGACCATGTGGCCTGATGACTCCTTCCTGTCCCCTTCCTGTGCCCGGTTCGCTGCTGTGCTGGATCCCATGTCACTGCGGTTGATGATCCCGTTTCCACCCGATGATGCCAGCTTTCATCTCCAGGCGGCTTCACGGTCTTCCTTCGCAAGAACACCGAACTGTATTGATGCTACATAAAGACTATGGTCACAGTCCACCCATCATATCTTCATTGCTGGACAATAATTGAACACTGATTGACCTTATTACAATGGGCTGTGTACCTTCAGATCCCCAACCCGGTACTGCTAGAAGAGGACTGGCCACCCCCTTGAGTCTGGCCTCTCTCTAGGTTTCTTCCCAGGTCCCTCCTACTAGGGAGTTTTTCCTAGCCACTGTGCATCACTTGTGTTGCTTGCTTTTGGGGGTCTCGGGCCGGGTGTCTGTCAAAGCACTTTATGACAACTGCTGTTGTAAAAAGGGATTTATAAATAAATTTGATTGATAGATTGATTGATTGATCCGAGGCGTTTTGTTCCTCCTGTTGGTTTTTTGTTCCTCCACCCACCAATCACCTCCAACCTACCACTGTGCTGTCGACTGGCAGTCTGCCAGACATCCAGCAAACCTCCATCATCTTCACTACTATTACAATAAACATCATTATTGTCTCTTACCTGTGTCGTCCACTCCTTTTGGGTTCCCCCTGTTGTTTGAGCCAAATCCTGGAAGAATAATTCGGCCAGTATGGACCCAGTGAATTCGGATGACGTCCGTCAAACAGTCAGCCAACAGGGAGCCAGGTTGGGCCATCACGAAACTGCTCTCCAGGAAAAAATGGCCTCCTTGCACGAGTTGTCCACCAGCATTTCTGCCCTTTGTCTTCAGGTCAGCCAACCCACGCCTTCATCGTGTCCCCCTACACCTACAGCTCCACCTAATCCAGTTCTGCCCATTCCTCCATCAGTTAACAATCGGGAGCCCTGGGTTTCTGCACCTGCAAAGTACGAAGGGGATCTGGGGGGTTGATGCACCTTCCTTTTGCAATGTGGTGTTCGATCACCAACCATTAGCCTATTCCACTGAGAGGTCCAGGATTGCTTATGTTGTCGGGCTGCTGGGAGGTGAAGAAGCACTCCAATGGGCCGAGCCATGTGGGAGTGGCTGAACACCGGTTCTGAGTCCTAATCCCATTTCACTAACGAGATGAGGAGGGTATTTGACCATCCGTTACACGGTAAGGATGCCTCCAAACGGTTGTTGTCCATGCAACAGGGAGAGTGGCTGAAATGACAAATCTTAACAAGTGATAACATAAACGACAAGCTGGTTTCTTATCCCGGTCTTTGTGATAACATAAAGGACGAACTGGTTTCTTATCCCGAACCTGCCTCATTGGAAGTATTGTTTTCTCGGTTTATGCGTGTCGACAATAGGATATGGGAACGTTGCAGAAAGAGACGGAACAGAAGAAGTCGATCACCACCTTCAACTAGACCGCCATGAGGCGGTGCTGGTGTTATGACGGTTCCCAAGGCTATGACATCCCCCAGTGTGGAGAACCAGGCAGAACCCATGCAACTTGGGTGTTCTCGTCTTACTGATGCAGAGAGAAGACAGCGTATGGTAGAGAGGCGGTGTCTATACTGCGGGGAGTTGAGTAATTTCCTTTCTGTTTGGCCTTATTAGATTATGGGGCAGACATCAGCTTCATCAATTATGACGTAGTTCAGCAGATGGGGATACCCACAATTCCTCTAGAAAGAAAAATAGACACCAGAAACATAGACAGGTGTTTAATGACTAATAGGACCAGTCCTATAAAACTACAACTCTCTAGCAACCATTTTGAAGAAATTAGTTTCCTAATCATTACCTCTCCTCAGATACCCATAGTCTTGGGACACACCTGGTTAATCAGACACAATCCCCTGAGCTGTCTTCCCCTCTCCTTATGTGTGCCTTCCCTCACTTCTGGCTCCCTTGTGTGTGTGTGTTGTATATCTTTGTCTGTCTCCCTGTTGTTCTCACTAGTTCTCGAGAACCCCGCACTCCATGAAGACACCCCAGCAACAGTATTACAGAGCACCACCAATCAACACCAGATCCTCTTCACCTGCACCTCCTATGCACCTGGGACTGATTGTCTTCCTCCTTATTTTTCGGGAGATGTTGGCATTCAGTTCCTGCTGGATTATTAAACGCCATAGTGCGTTCCTGTGCTGTTTAAATTACTCTTGCCTAATTCCTGATTATTCCAATTACTTGATTATTAAGTCTCCAGTTCCTGTATTCCTAGCCACCTGCTCATCATTTCGTTTCTCATTTTCCTCCCAGCTACCTGGACCTGTACCCAAGGACCTGTTTTCTGATTGCCTGCTACCAGTCTGTATGGTGCCAGCTCTGCCACAAGGCCCACACCATTCTACACCTTCACCTTACAGTCACCAGTTCTGGACTACTACAAACCCACCATCCTCTACTCACTCCTACAATAAACAAGCTTAATTGTTACTCATCTTGTCGTCTTCTGCTTTTGGGTTCCTCTTTATTCTACCGTGACAGTCGGAAGTCAGCTATCACTCAGGTCATTGACTAAACCTGAAATTACAGAGCCACCTGTAGACCTGTCTACTGTTCCCAAGGAATATCACAACGTAAAAGAAGTGTTCATTCAGTAAGGTTCATGCCATCACATTTCCACCTCACCGTCCTTACAATGGTTCTATCACATTAGTCCGGGCTCAACATTTCGCAAATCCAAGCTGTATAGCATTGCTATGGCGGAACGTGAGGCTTTAGAAGAATACATACAAACCGCACATCTGTCCCGCTTCTTCTCATCTGGGGGCGGGTTTTTTCCTTGTGGGAAAGAAAGATGGGGGATTGAGACGCGGCATAGATTTCCGAGGTCTCAACGACATATCCATAAAGACCAAGTATCCGTTGCCCCTCATGAACTCTGCTTTTGATTCACTCCAGGGTGCCACTACATTTACCAAGCTTGATCTCCGTAATGCTTATCATCTTATACGGATGAATGAGGGAGACGACTGGCTCACAGGATTCAACGCCCCCCTTGGACATTTTGAGTATCTCGTGATGCCTTTTGGATTAACCAATGCTCCTGCAGTGTTCCAGAATCTCATCAATGATGTTCTAAGGTATTTTATTGTGCATTTTGTGTATATATATCTTGATGACATTTTGATTTTCTCCCCAGACATCTCCACACATGTACAGTATATCCGACAGGTCCTCCTCCGCCTATTGGATAATCGTCTTTTCGTCAAGTCGCAGAAATGTGTGTTTCACACTAAATCCACCTCCTTCCTGGGTTACGTGGTCTACGGGTGGACTGGTTACCGAGGGGAGAGACTGGGTGCTATATGGTCCCAGGGTTATGTGAGCACCAGACAGGAGTACAGGTGGCTGAGTGGATACAGAAATGGATCCGTAGGCAGGCAGGTTAGCAATAGGTGAGGGTTCTCTCCAAAAACCAGCTGTGTCATGATATTAAATCGCAAAATGAACAGGAGGAACAAAACAACTCGGATAATAACTAGGACTCGGAATGGTACGAATAGACTGGCTAGAATATGAATTGAATGACACTAGTGAAATGCACTGTGTGGTTTATTAATCCGTCAGGGACTGAATGCCAGAGCCTTCCCTATTAAGGGAAGGTAGCAATCAACCCCAGCTACAGATCAGAGCCAGGTGCTCGGGATCAGGTGGTGATTGCTGGTGCTCTGGGACTGGTGCCTTCACAGAGTGTAGGGAGAACAGGAATAGGTGATTCAGGTCCACAGGTGATAAGGGGCAACCCACAAACAAAAAGGGACAAACAAACCAGTCCACCCATAGACTACCTCCCACCTACCACTGTACCGTCTACTGGCAGTCTGCCAGACATCCAGCAAACCTCCATCATCTTCACTACTATTACAATAAATATCATTATTGTCTCTTGCCTGTGTCATCCACTGCTTTTGGGTTCCCCCTGTTGTCTGAGCCAGATCCTGACAATGACAAATGTGTTTAACCAAAGGGATATATTTATGTTTTCTTCATTTAATTGCTTATGTTTGATGTTGTTGGTGGAGAGAATCGTAAAAGTTTCTCACTCTCATACTATACTAGATATGCGGCATAGGCGCGGTGGAAACAAAAGAACACAGAACGTGTTTTAATTAATTAATACAGTGCCTTGCAAAGGTATTTGGCCCCCTTGAACTTTTTGACCTTTTGCCACATTTCAGGCCTCAAACATCAAGATATGAAACTGTATTTTTTTGTGAATTATCAACAACAAGTGGGACACAATCATGAAGTGGATCAAAGATTATTGGATATTTCAAACCTTTTTAACAAATAAAAAACGGACAAATTCGGCATGCAAAATTATTCAGCCCCTTTAACTTAATACTTTATAGCGCCACATTTTGCTGCGATTACAGCTGTAAGTCGATTGGGGTATGTCTCTATCAGTTTTGCACATCGAGAGACTGAAATTTTTGCCCATTCCTCCTTGCAAAACAACTCAAGCTTAGTGAGGTTGGATGGAGAGCGTTTGTGAACAGCAGTTTTCAGTTCTTTCCACAGATTCTCGATTGAATTCGGGTCTGGACTTTGACTTGGCCATATTAACACCTGGATATGTTTATTTGTTAACCATTCCATTGTAGATTTTGCTTTATGTTTTGGATCATTGTCTTGTTGGAAGACAAATCTCTGTCCCAGTCTCAGGTCTTTTGCAGACTCCATCAGGTTTTCTTCCAGAATGGTCCTGTATTTGGCTCCATCCATCTTCTTATCAATTTTAGCCGTCTTCCCTGTCCCTGCTAAAGAAAAGCAGGCCCAAACCATGATGCTGCTACCACCATGTTTGACAAAAAAAGTTCAATTTTGGTTTATTCTGACCAGAGCACCTTCTTCCACATGTTTGGTGTGTCTCCCAGGTGGCTTGTGGCATTCTTTAAATTAAATTTTTTATGGATATTTTTTAGAAATGGCTTTCTTCTTGCCACTCTTCCAAAAAGGCCAGATTTGTGCATTATATGACTGATTGTTGTCCTATGGACAGACTCGCCCACCTCAGTTGTAGATCTCTGCAGTTCATCCAGAGTGATCATGGGCCTCTTGGCTGCATCTCTGATCAGTCTTCTCCTTGTATGAGCTGAAAGTTTAGAGGGACGGCCGGGTCTTGGTAGATTTGCAGTGGTCTGATACTCCTTCCATTTCAATATTATCACTTGCACAGGGCTCTTTGGGATGTTTCAAGCTTGGGAAATCTTTCTGTATCCAAATCTGGCTTTAAACTTCTCCACAACAGTATCTCAGACCTGCCTGGTGTGTTCCTTGTTCTTCATGATGCTCTCTGTGCTTTCAATGGACCTCTGAGACTATCACAGAGCAGGTGCATTTATACGGACACTTGATTACACACAGGTGGATTCTATTTATCATCATTAGTCCTTTAGGTCAACATTGGATCATCATTCAGAGATCCTCACTGAACTTCTGGAGAGAGTTTGCTGCACTGAAAGTAAAGCGGCAGAATAATTTTGCTCGCCAAACAATTACAGTTTATATATAAATGTTTGAAGCCCGAAATGTGGTAAAAGGTCGAAATGTTCAAGGGGGCCGAATACTTTCGCAAGACAATGTATATGATGAAATAAAAAAAGTATTTGGTATATTTTAAATATACAATAGGCAGTTTAGATGAGACATTTATATTGTAGGACAATAGTTTAATGACAAAAGTGCTACAAATAATACATTTAACTAGTTGTTTTAATGATAAAGAAACAACGCTGTTGTACACTAGAGATTATCGAGGGGAAATGCTTTGGATGAATGTGCACCCTGGAGCCACCTGGCGGCCATTCATTGTATTGTTTTCTTTTAAAAACGGCCACTGAAAATTATTCAATCAGCTGAGGTGCAACACAAAACAACTCGGTATAGCCCCGCCCCTTTTCCAACACTTTATCATAGCCACATCTGTACGTAACTGCTCCTGCTGCCTCCTAAGTGGAAAAACTGGTCAGCATGCCACAGCCCCTCTCACCCCGACCCCTTGGCCGTCTTCAACCTGAGAACATATTCAGGTCAACCTCTGTGAAGAACTTCACAGGGCACTTGCTCACGCTTGCTACCTGCTGGTCGAACACGATCTTCATTCGAAGTGGCCTGAGGTTTATCATCATCGATCGCCTAGGCAACCTTTTTGCATCAGCAGAGTTCAGGGAGTTTCTCACGATGCGGTCCATCAAGCATATCAGGACGGCAGTGAATCAGCTAGAGAGTAATGGGGTGGGGTTGGAAAGACTGAATAAAACTCTAAAAATGGAATCTGAGCGTGTCTGGAGGAAAGGAAAACCTTCAGTGACACACTCAACCAAACTCTCCTGACCATCCGGGCATCCAAGCATTCCACCACAGGAGTGTCACCTGCATTTGTCACCTGCATTGCTAATGATTGGGCGCGAACTAAAGCAACCAATAGACTGCTTGAGAGCTGAGCCAGCTCCTGCACGTGGGAGCCCAGGGCTCCAAAAAGCCAGAGCTCAGGTGAAAGGTTTGCAGGCTCGGATGAAAGAGAGGTTTGATGCCACGCACAGAGTGCAGACCCCCCCACACTTTCTCCAGGGGTGTGGGTCTGGATAAAACACCTCCACCGCCGAAATAAGCTGCTGTCCTATTGGTCAGAGACTAAGCAGCAATGGGACTCGTTGGCACTCAAACCATCTGCAAAGAGTCGCAGCCCCCACAGCACCTGCATTACCTCTGTCCCCTTCAGTGGCTTTGGTTGGCAGCCCAGGCCAAAAGCTTGACTCCAATTCACGGCCAGCACGCCCTCAGAGAATGAGGGTTCCGCCCATCTGGCATGGGGACTATGTGACTATATAGTACACAGAAACACAAACACATACAATACACAGAAACACATACATTACACAAAAACACATACAGTACACACAAAAACATATAGTACATAGAAACACAAATATTACACACAAACAGTGACAGTACACACAAACACATACACTACACACAAATGCATACACTTTACCCAAACACATAGATTACACAGAAAAACATACAGTACGCAGAAACAAAAACAAAAACATACACAGTACATACAAACACACACAGCACACAGATACACAAACACTTACAGTTCACACAAACACATATACTACACAGAAACACATATATTACAAAGAAACATACAGTACACAGAAACATATTCAGTTCACAGAAACACATACAGTACGCACAAACACATACAGTATATAGAAACACAAACACATTTAGTACACAGAAACACATACAGTGCACAGAAAATCAAACAGTACACAGACACACAAACAAAACAGAGAAACACATACAGTATATAGAAACACAAACACACATAGTACACAGCTACACAAACACATACAGTACACACAAACACATACAGTACACACACGCATACAGTATACACAAACACATACAGTACACACAAACACATACAGTACACAGAAACACAAACACATACAGTAAACAGAAACACATTTACTACACAGAAACACATATATTACACAGAAACATACAGTACACACAAACATATTTAGTTCACAGAAACACATACAGTATGCACAAACACATACAGTATATAGAAACACAAACACACATAGTACACAGCTACACAAACACATACAGTACACACAAACACATACAGTACACACACGCATACAGTATACACAAACACATACAGTACACACAAACACATACAGTACACAGAAACACAAACACATACAGTACACACAAACACATTTACTACACAGAAACACATATATTACACAGAAACATACAGTACACACAAACATATTTAGTTCACAGAAACACATACAGTATGCACAAACACATACAGTATATAGAAACACAAACACATTTAGTACACAGAAACACATACAGTGCACAGAAAATCAAACAGTACACAGACACACAAACAAAACAGAGAAACACATATAGTATATAGAAACACAAACACACATAGTACACAGCTACACAAACACATAGAGTACACACAAACACATACAGTACACACAAACACATACAGTACACACAAACACAAACACAAACACATATAGTATACACAAATACATACAGTAAACACAAACACATATAGTACACACAAACACATACAATACACACAATCATAAAGAGTACACAGATACACAAACACTTACAGCACACGCAAACACATACACTACACAGAAACACATTTAGTACACAGTACACAGAAATGCAAACACATACAGTACACACAAACACATACAGTACACTGAAACACATACACTATATAGAAACATAAACACATACAGTACACAGATTCAAAATCACTCACAGTACACACAAACACATAGAGTACACTGAAACACATGGAGTAAATAGAAACATAAACATATACAGTACAACGATACACAAACACATACATATAGTACACAAAAAACATATAGTACACAGAAACACAAATACATACATTACACAGAAACACATACAGTACACACAAATACATACAGTTCACAGAAACACATACAGTACACAGAAACACACACAGTACACAAAAACACACACAGTACACAGAAACACATACAGTATATAGAAAAACAAATACATACAGTACACATAAACATGTACAGTACACACAAACACATACAGTACACTCAAACACATACAGTACACACAAACATATTTTGTACACAGAAACACATTCAGTACACAGATACACAAACAGATCACAGATAAACATACAGTACACAGAAACACAAACATATACAGTACACACAAACACATACAGAACACAGAATAACATACAGTACACATAAATGCATACAGTACACACAAACACAAACAGTATACAGATACACAAACAGAACACAGAATAACATATCGTACACACAAACACATATAGGACACAGAAACACAGATTACATAGAAACACAAACGCATACAGTACACGGAAACACATTTAGTACACAGAAACACATACAGTACACACAAACACATACTGCACAGTACACAAACACATACAGTACACAAAAACACATACAGTATAGTACACAAACACATACAGTACACACACACACATACTGTACAGTACACACAAAGACATACAGTACATAGAAACACAAACAAATAAATTACAACCACAAACACATACAGTACACACCAACACTTACATTAAACACAAACACAATTACATATACTACACAAAAACACATACAGTACATAGAAACAAAAACACGTACAGTAAACACAAACACATCCAGTACACACAAAAACAACACATACAGTACACAGATACACAAACAGCACACACAAAAACACAGTACACAGAAGCACAAACATATACAGTACAGAGAAACACACACAGTACACAAAAACACAAACACATACTGTTCACAGAAACACATAGAGTACACAAACCACAGTTCTCCCTGCCTTTCATTTTTCTATGTTCTTTCCTTGTTTTTTTTCTCCCTTTATGTCCCCTGCCTAATTACAAATGCTCACAAATTCTGTCAGTGGATAAAAAAGATGATCAATCTGTGCATCTAATCCGGATTTACACAATGACATTATATCCATAATTAAAAACAAGATTAATAGCATCTTTAAAATATGACCTACACAGGGTACAGCGACAGCAATAGAGTTCTAGAGCTGTTTGGTAAACAGGCAATCTGTCCCAAATTACACCCTATTCCCTATACAGCACACTACTTTTGACCAGTTCATATAGGGCTCTGGTACAAATTAGTGCACTAATTGTATGTTAGAAATAGAGTGTCATTTGGGACGTAGACACAGTCTGTTTAGCACATAGCAATAGAGAGGAGGTATAATTAATGTGGAACATTTCACCTACACCTGCCCTTCCTTTGCCACTGTTAACCAGAGACCATGCACTCACAGCTGGAGGTGAACTAATACAGGAGATTAAGATACACAGTGGTGGGGTAACTAGATCCTGACAGGCCCTTCATCCCCCATTCCCCACTCCTACTCATACTCCCCCTTGTCTAAAATTGGAATGGACACACTTATTTCATAGGCATCTTACAGCCTTGTGTTCTGCAAAATTGTAAACAATGACACATCAAACTACTGTCCCATTTTGATATGTTGTTAGAGTTTTAATTTCAATTTTTTTTATCACACGCTTTGATGACAATCTGGGCCTGGTTCCCCAAAATGTTCTTATCGCTAAGTAGTTCTTAACCTATTCCTTAACCTCTCTCTTAACCTTATGGCACGGTTCCCGAAACGTTCATACGCTAAGTATATCTTCTGTAAGTCACACTTTCGTAAGGTTGGTCTGGACCATTCGTAGCTCTCTCTTAGCGTTGTTTGAGCTCAAGCCGCTAGTCGCCGCCACTACAACAATGATTTTATGGATATTTTATAACTATAATAAAATATGTTCGCAATGGATACAGGCCTATTTATGAAATTTACTTTATTTGGTATCAGAACTAATATGTGGTAATTAGCCTAGGCTATTTCGTAATGTAATTAAAATTTAAATTGGCAATCACTTTTGATAATTAAAGTCTGGCAAACAATTTGGCTCTAAATGGCTAAGATCTAGAAATGGGTAAGCATGGTGGTGTCCAGTAAGCGACCAATTATGGCAGTGATCTAACATGTCCTTTTATTGAATCAAAGATGACTCCGAGTCCGCGGCCATGTCAATTGTTTTATTCTGCAAAACTTTTGACATTTTGCCTGACGTGGCTATATTAAAAAAATGTTGCCTCCCAAGACAAGTCATTATGGAGCTGTTGGACCTTCTCAGACCTGCGCTTGCCAGGCTAACGCAGCGGAATTTTGCTTTAAGCCCTGAAGTCCAGCTGCTTGTAGCGCTAAGGTTTTTTGTTTGAGCTTCATCGAGGTCGTGGGAGAAAGAGCCTACAATGTTGCACACGTTCACACACGCAACATTGTCGAGTGTGCAATTGGAATCTGGAAGCTGCGCTTTGGGTGCCTGCACAAGTCGGCAGGATGACTGCGCATGAAGCCTCACAACTCTAGCGCAGTTACGGTGGCAACGGCCATACTCCATAACATGGCTGTGCGAGGAGGCGCAACTATTCAGGAGGGGAAGGAGGTGGAAGTGGATGAGGAGGAAGATGGAGAGGGAGAAGTTGAGGTCCTCCATCTTCCACAGAGGGCTGCCCTGCACGCTGCAGTGGTTAGGTCAAGGCAGCTTTTGATTGCAAATGTTTTTGATTGATTTATATTTTCTTTTTGGAATAACTTGCTGAGCTATCATTAGCCAACATCCATGATTGAATGGACTTTTCTTTTGACTCGTATTATGATGGAATGTTTATTTTTTTGAAAAATAAATGGTATTTTCAAACCTTGCATCCATTAAATGTTTTGTGTGTGATTCTAATCCTTTAAACCTTTACTCTATCATGCCATTTTGTCCATTCCATAAGTGCTCTATGCAACGCCAATCATTGACATGCTTCTCTTGAGGTTGGCGAAGGAGCCTACACCTTAGACTTTCTCAGATGAGTATATATATATGAATATGCAGTGCACTTAGATTGACACTGCTTAATTTCCTTGTGGATAAATAAGGTATCTCATAGACAGAGCAAGATTTTAGGCATAGGTTTCCAATGGCAATAGAGAATCAGTTGTTGACTCATTAAGGATGACAGAATGACATACAATCTTGTTGATGATCAAGTATTTTTAATGAAAATGCGCGTACAAACACACACAGACACGGTCTGGTGTGACTGTTGCTCAGCAACTATAACGACAAACACATACCAAAATCAGATTACGAACTGTAAACCAAAAAAAATAAAAAGTGTATTACATCATTTTTAGAATTCGTTAAACCCACGTCAAGAAGCGGGACAACGGGATGAGGAGAGTGGATGGTTAGCGAGGGATACCCGGTTTGTCAACCAGTAACAATATCTCGTGTGAACACATTACTGACAATTTTATAATTTAATTAGTAGTCTATATTTTACTGATAACTTCAACTATGCTAAAATAAATGTTACTGGAATAATTTGAGGAATGTTTCATTTATATATTACGTGTTGTCTTTCTTAACACCGTATTGCACCTCGCATGAACTGAAAAATCGATTCCTGAGCAATCGATGCAAACTAATTCAGCACCTTCCCTTGGGACAGCGCCTTTGTAACGTCGCACTTAAGAAGTAGCGTGTTAAGAAGCTTCCTAAGGGAGACTTCGGGGAACCGCTTAAGAACATAAACAACTTCGGTAAGATATATCTTTTTGAGTCTTCTTAGCGGGCTAAGAGTGAACGTTATCGGGGAACCGGGCCCAGAGTAACTGTGACATGCTTGTGTACAGGCCCTTAAGAAAATAGACTTATAACTCTTATATAACTAACACATACCTGTATACATAATAAATAATTAAATATATAGTACTGTGCAAAAGTCTTAAGCAGCTGTACAAAAACTATATAACTGGAAAATGCTTTAAAAATACAGAAATGAAAGTTCCTAAATATAAAATATATACTCTAAAGAGCAGAAAACTGTGAAAAACTAAAATAACTAACACAGGAATGTCATGTGTTATACACACCTTTAATTTTGATTATCCTTCAGCAAGTTGACTTCCTTCTACACTCATTCCTGTTTCAGTTAGTGTCACATGATCTCAAAATAAATAAACCTGTTTCTGGAAGGCCCCAGAGTTTGTTAGAGAGAAAATGTTAACAAACAGCATCATGAAGACCGAGGAGCGTTCAAAACAAGTTGGGATAAAGGTCTGAATAAGCACCAATTAGGGTTGGGTTTTAAAAAATCCAAAACTATGAGCATCCCCCGGAGCAACATTAAATCCATTATTAAAATATTCAAAGAATATGGCCCATCCGCAACTCTGCCTAGAGAAGGTGGGTCACCAAATGGAAAAAATCTGTTCATGGGAACACTGTAAAAAGGATGATACACAAAGCTGGGCTTCATGGATGTGTGAAGTAGAAAGCCATTGCTGAAAAGAAAAACATATCAAATCCCATTAAGAATTTGCCAAAAGGCATGTGGGAGAAACAGCAAACATGTGGAAAAAGGTTATTTTGGTCTAATGAGAACAAAATTGAATTTTTTGGCCATAGTGCAAACGTGTGGAGTAAAGCTCATTGCACTGAGCTCACCATCATCATGGTGAAGTAATTTATGGTAGTGGCAGCATGATGTTGTGGGGATGCTTTTCTTCTGCACTGGGAAACTGTTTAGGATTTAGTGTAAGATGAATGCAGCCAAATACAGGGCAATTCTAGAGGAAAACCCGTTTAAGGCTGCAAGAAGTCTTAGACTGGGGCTGAGGTTCACCTTCCAGCAGGATAATGATCCTAAACACACAGCCAAAGCTACACTTGAGTGGTTTAAATCCAAGAGTCTGAATGTTTTAGAATCATCCAGTCAAAGCCCAGACATCAATCCGATTGAGAATCTCTGGAAGGACTTGAAAATTGCTGTTCACCAACGCTCCCCATCAAACCTGACAGTGCTTGAGATATTCTGCCAGGAATAATGGTCTAACATTGCAAGATCCAGACGTGCAAAGGTAGTTGAGACTTACCCCAAAAGACTCACAGCTGTTATTACAGCCAAAGGTTGTTCTACCAAGTATTGCCTCAGGGGGGTGAATATTATGTAACCAACAAATGTATTTTTTTTAAACACGCACATTCAAACACCCCAAAAACATGCAGTCTCACTCGTTGACATTAAACCTGACATTACATCCATGATTCTAATTGATGGCCGTTTATTTGGGACATTCTGGTCCATTTTCCCAGAATCTGAATAGTCAGTTCAACACATTAGCGCCACTAAAATGCTTTTATGTCTAGAAATAGATTTACATGAAAATCGCAGGCAATCTAGCCACTAATGGACAAGATGATGCAACACGATATTTGAAACTCTCTTTATACTCATGGTAAACTTTGATGATGTTCAGCATGTGACCACGTATAAATGTACTGACAATACACTCTCTGAACTCTGTCAGAGCTTAAGTTGTTGTGTATGCATGCGTGTTTCAGGCATTGTATCAGCTACGACCATGCCAGAAAGACAGAAGCCTGATGGGTGGTTGAAATACTGTTCTAAACCCCAGAGACAGCCATCTGGCACCCAATAGCCCCCTAGTTAGTGCACTACTATTGAACAGGGCCTGTGGGTGTCTAACAAATTGAAATAGGGAATGGGGTTCAATTTAAAACTCCGTTCTGAAGTAAATCTTTCAAAAAAATGCTGATCTGCTTTTTCAAAGGAATGGAGAGAGACCTTATAGCTAATATTCCCTGGTAGTAAATAATCTTTCTTGCCACTTTAATATCAGCTGAATAGTAGCAGAACTGGAAACTGACTTCAGGCAAGGCCATGATAGCTGGAAGATACTGTAGTCCTTGGTCTCTTGTCCACATATCATGTGGTGTATTATAACATCTGTTTTGTTCTAGTTGAGACAGCACGTTAATTCCATTTACATTTTGGTATATCAACATGTCTGAATGCATCTGTCACAGTGATAACATGAACATTCCAGTGTTGTCAAACAATAAACGTGATGATAATGTGCTGCATGACATTACAGCCTGGTGGTGCAATAATAACTGTTAAATATTGTATACTAACAGCTTCATTGCTCCTTGACATGTATTCTGAGAGTCTCTGGAACTCTACTGGAGGGATGGAACACAATTCTTCCATAAGATATGATGTGCTGGCACATATGAACTCATCCCTCTGCCCAGATCCCAGTTTCCTGAGTTCTAACCCCTGTGTCTTGTTATCTGTTCAGTCTTTAGTTTTGTCTGTTTGTAGTTTTCAGCATGAGGTATTGTTGTTTCATGCGACATACTAAGTGTTTATTCCCTAAGCCATATTCTGTAAGGTTTATTGGTCAGACTTGGTTTGTCTGAGTACTAAGTTTTTGGATTGGCCGTTGTGTACTTTTGCCTGCCACCTGACTAACCTCGGCTTCTGGTATTGTACGTCTGAACCATTCTGTGTACCACACTCTGCCCGTCTGTTTGTTTTGAAATACAAACTATTAATATAAAAATAATATGCATTGCTTGTTTTAACATTTCTAATGACATACAACCAACTATTATTCACTGATTCAAACAATAAACTATTCAAATAATTGTCAACAAAATACGTATTTAAACAGAATACAATAACCAAAGAATTGATGGAATATATGAACTTCTGAAACAATGGCAAAAACTGCCTACGGTATGTTAGTTTACCAGGAAAGTTGACTGAGATCCTGTTCTTATATGCAGCAATGGCCTGGGTAGAAGTGGAGGGAGAGGGAATAAAAGTACCAAATCAAAGCTGGGGATGATTAGGTTGCCAAGATTGTATAATTTTTTCCAGGACACCATTGTTAACACCCTTACTCTTATGAATACTGATGGATCTTTAGTGACCACAGAGAGTCAGGACACCCGTTTAACACAGCACCTTATGCTGGGCAGATGTCTGCATCACTGCCCTGGGGCATTGGGAATGATTTTTAGACCAGAGTGAAGAGTGCCCCCTACTGGCCCTTCAACACCACTTCCAGCAGCATTGGTCTCCCATCCAGGGTCCAACCAGGCTCGACCATGCTTAGCATTTGAAGCAAACCAGCAGTAGAATATAGGGCACTAGGTTGCTGGCGTAATATTCACTGGTGTAGTCTGAACATTCCTGTCAAATAAACAGACATCCTTTCCAATAGTGGTAGGTTGCACCTCTTGGTGTTAGCATGGTTGACTACTGAAAAACTGATCAAACACAAGAAACAAAGTTAAAGATTGTGGTAATACACAATTGGAAATATTTAAATATTTAATACTCAAATTATGTCCATAAAAATCTACTCTGTTTAACCTTTCCACACAGAACAAAAATGAGGGGTCTACCCTGAAAAGCTAAGGCAAATGTATGATGGGTGCAGACAAAATCATTTCTAACCCTGTGTTCACATCTGTTTTTGGGGAAAGCGAAATTGTACACCTCGCGTTGCTCTCTAGCCTAGAACTCGTCGCTCTATGGGCGTTTCGTGGGAAATGTCAATCACTTGAGTATTGGTCTTCCATATAATTCACTTAAATAAAAACACATTTTCATTTGTTTATTTTTGTATGTGTTTCTCATTTCTTAAGAAGCTAAATGGCTATTAATTATGTTCGACATAGTTTTGCTGGTACACATGGCGTGATGTGTCCTGATTGGTTGACGCTTTGTCGCTTCAGCCAAAAACTTCAACTATTTTCAACTTTTTCCACGCCCTCTTGTTGCCTCCTCTGCTTCCCACGCGTCGCTTCACGTGCACTTCTCTTGCTCACCACTTGGCACCTCCCAATTCATCTTGTACCATAGAGAATCCGTTGAGACTCGTCGCCCTGACGCCCACTAAAAATGGCAGGTGTGAACGCAAGGTTAGGAAAAAAGATCATTTTAATGTCAACCAAAACATACAATAGATTGTAAGAACTTCTATTATGGTCACTTTAAAAAAAATCCTCATGGCATGTGGCAGTACTGATTCATTTCCCCCCAGTGTGCCCCCTGAATATTTGCTGTGATTGGGACCAGCCATCATGGTTTTGCAGTGGTTACCTACCAGGTAGACTGCTTCGTAGAAGCTGTCAGGAAGAGAGAAACATTTACATATTTGGAAATGCAATGTACTAAGTACCCAGAATACAAACATAATTAAATACTAACCCCTTTTGGAAGGTTGGAAAAATGTCCAAGAAAGTAGCAGTCAAGGGTCCCACCATGATATTTCTCAAGTAATGTCTTGTTACTTCCCTACACAGGCTCAAGACCCGGAGTGGCTCTTCATTAAACATTCACTGTAGTGCTTTTTCGCTTTAAAATCTCCCATTTCCACCACCATTACAGAATCATCCAAATAGTATACTATACTGAGTAGTTTACAAAAACAATATTTTTTCTCCATTTACAATGTGGTTTAAGACATACATCAATTTCTCAAGAAATGTCGTCCTTAATCCATGAAACCTCTATGTCCAATATTCAAGCCTCACTGAGTTCAATCTAATTTCAGCTAAATGTTGATCTAATGGCACCTGATGTGTTAGGGAGGTGTGCTGTTGTTGCACATACAAAAGGCAGCATTCAGTTGCAAAATCTAGAACCATACTGGAAAAGTATATAATTCTTGACGTTCAGAAAATCATCTGAGAACACTTTCTATCCTAAATGGTTCTTTGAATACAAAAGGTTATAAATACAGTAGATCTCTTTGCCTAGCAGAGAACTCATGTCTTCCGAAAAGGGTTCTTTAGATGAAAACTGTTCTGGTATAACCGTTTCCATTTTTGGAACAGAAAATTTAAGTGTACTCATCAAACCATTCAGTAACCACTTGTTCCCTGTGTTGTCATCTAAAGGCAAATTTATCTCCCAATGTTTTTTACATAAGTGTTTCATACATTGTTTTGCAAATCTGAAAAAGACTTACTAGGACATTTACTGAAGCTGCTTCATCGATGCTTCAGTAACATATTGACAACAGATGCAGCGTCAGGGTCAAAGTTGAACTTTAATCTTTCTGTAAAAAAGTAAACTAACAGTTGCTGGGAGAGTCTACAGACATTCCAACAAAGTATATATATTCAATATATCTATGTCTAGCGGCTAATTGTTAAGAGCAGGATTCTTCACCAGGTCGATTGCATGCTAACAGTTGCTTGCTATCCACTTATTTCAGCAGCTTGCCAATTCTGAAAGAACATGGAATGTTCATGGTGATAAACAAATCTCTCCAGAATCAGAAACTGCTTGCTCTGGGCTGCTGTCTAATCACTGCAACACTGACATCCCACCCTTGTTTAGCAATTATTGGCTTGAAAAGTTCACTGGCATTTCATTTTTCAGCAATACCTGTCTGTGTGGCACACACCTTTTCTATTGTTCTGTGTAGCTACAGTAGTTAAACTAGAGCACATAGCCACAGACCCTGTGCAAGAAGGTTTGAAATAGTAACTATTAACAACTGCATCAGATACATAGTACTTTCTACAGTACAACGTTCTTATTTTTAGCCAAGCGTGTTTAACATGGAGATTTAGTTTGACACAAAAAACATCAGAACCATAAATGGCACCCTATAGTCTCTAGTGCAAGGGAATAGGGAGCAGTTTGGGAGGCACATATATGGCTTTAATTTCTGCCCCAAAATGGCAATTCTAAGTATTCTGTGGTTCCTCAGTAATGTGAAGGCAATAAAGAGATGATTGACTTTCTATGCTGAGACCAGATAAGGACTCACAGCTGCCACACTGTGAAGGACAACCCACTGTCTGCATACAGAAAGAAGCAGCTCGTGTTGTCGCCTGGTGTCCACTATCACTAAGGAAACACCCCAACGTACACACGTGTGAATTAGATACTTATGTCATTTTTCGGAATTTCTGGTCGGCTTCAATTTCCGACCTCAAATTCACCTCAGCAGAGGCTTTAGGGCTTATCTGGATTGCAGGAAATATGAAAATGAAACCGATGGTTTCTTAGGAAATGAACAGGGCCATGCCAGCCTGAATTACCCAAGTCCCTCTGGCCCTCATCTATCTTGCATAATGCGCTGACCTTCTGAACGACTTGGACATCCCAGTACAACAACCTAGATTTCCTACCCATCTTCCCCACCCCTTTCCAGCACCCCCCCACCACCACCAATTAACACCAACCCACCCAATGCCTATACCCCTACAACCCTCCCCCCAGCTTTTAACAGCATTGTAGCAGGCCCTCTCCTCCATGTCTTCCTCTACCCTGGGAAATAAGCCTGGACCAGATGATCAGAAACCCGGTGGTGTGTCACAAAACCAGGGGCCTCTTGAAACCTGCTCATCAGATGCATCCAGAGCTCTGTGCTGGGTAAGCGTGCCTGCACGTGGTCTCCAAACAATTATCTCAATCTGCACACAACATTCAATTTCTTCCTGCCAAGTGCCCTTTCCAGCCCATCACTGACTGTGTACGCCAAAATCATGTTCTCTCCCCTCTCTCTCACTGTATCCCCCCCTCTCTCTATGTCTCTCTCACTCCGGTTTAAAAGGCTCACCCTGCTGCTGTCTTTAGAGGAACAGTTTGTACATTTCAGAGAAGCCCCCTGCCAGGAAGAGAATTATCATAATTGATGGACTAGACCATTGCTTCTCCAAATTCCCTGTGCTTAGCTCTACATACTGTGTGTGCCATGGTTTGCAATAAGTGGCTCACATGCGCCTCATGGTTCACAACAGCACTCAGTGTTCACGGTACTAGTATGCACTTGGGAGAAAAGATAAGCTAGCTATGTAGTCTTGGTCCTATTGGGAGAAGATATAAAACAGAAATGCCTCGAGTTAAGTGTTATATCACTAGTGCAGAGAGGGAAGGATTTAATGAGAGGAAGGAAATAATTAAAGCCAATCAATGTCTTGCTGAAGAAGGGATATGATGCCCATTCTAGTAATTACATGTCTATGATTGTTGCATTCTAATTATAATACATTTTATTATACTCTTTACTTTTTTTCTTCTTTATTTCTTCACAGTTTGTGAGCTTCATTCATTAAGATAAACCATAGAGAAAATCAAATATGGAGAACAAGAAAAACATCAACACCTTAAAAATCACATGATATCCTGTGACATGACACATATTATAACCATCATTGATTTGAGATGAGCTAATTCATTTTCCAAGAATTACTGTATAACTCCAGTTAATTGGGGCAAACTGGGTGATTTTGTTCAAATGCAGAAAATTATTGTTTATGTCAAAATGATTTTAGTTGTAATGTCCAGCCCAGTGAGGGCTGGCGTTAACAGTGAACTGAGAATCTGGACTCAATATATTATTGTTTATTTCATGCATTATGTTATTATTATTATTATGCTTTGCATTGTAGTTTTGAGTTGTTTATGTGTTATGTCCCTTTGGGTTCTAGTGACACTTCTTTCTAGTTCGGCCATTGCTAGGCTAGGATAGGTTTGGCTGGTATCTTGTAAATCTGTTAATTAGGGTTACGTTCAGCTGTGTTCTGTTAGTAAGTTAGTTTTCCTATTTACAGTTCCTTGCGAAAGTATTCGGCCCCCTTGAACTTTTCCAACTTTTGCCACATTTCAGGCCTCAAACATAAAGATATGAAACTTAAATCTTTTGTGAATTATCAACAACAAGTGGGACACAATCATGAAGTGGAACAAATTTTATTGGATATTTCAAACTTTTTTTTACAAATAAAGAACTGATAAATTGAGCATGCAAAATTATTCAGCCCCTTTAAGTTAAAACTTTGTAGCGCCACCTTTTGCTGCGATTACAGCTGTAAGTCACTTGGGGTATGTCTCTATTAGTTTTGCACATCGAGAGACTGAAATCTTTGCCCATTCCTCCTTGCAAAACAGCTCGAGCTCAGTGAGGTTGGATGGAGAGCGTTTGTGAACAGCAGTTTTCAGTTCTTTCCACAGATTCTCAATTGGATTCAGGTTTGGACTTTGACTTGGCCATTCTTACACCTGGATATGTTTATTTGTGAACCATTCCATTGTAGATTTTGCTTTATGTTTTGGATCATTGTCTTGTTGGAAGACAAATCTCTGTCCCAGTCTCAGGTCTTTTGCAGACTCCTTCAGACTTCCAGAATGGTCCTGTATTTGGCCCCATCCATCTTCCCATCAATTTTAGCCATCATCCCTGTCCCTGCTGAAGAGAAGCAGGCCCAAACCATGATGCGGCCACCACCATGTGTTACAGTGGGGATGGTGTGTTCAGGGTGATGAGCTGTGTTGCTTTCACGCCAAACATAACGTTTTGCATTGTTGCCAAAAAGTTCGATTTTGGTTTCATCTGACCTTGTTTCATCTGACCTCATGGGCCTCTTGGCTACATCTCTGGTCAGTCTTCTCCTTGTATGATCTGAAAGTTTAGAGGGACGGCCGGGTCTTGGTAGATTTGCAGTGGTCTGATACTCCTTCCATTTCAATGTTATCGCTTGCACAGTGCTCCTTGGGATGTTTAAAGCTTGGGAAATCTTTCTGTATCCAAAAGCGGCTTTAAACTTCTCCACAACAGTATCTCGGACCTGCCTGGTGTGTTCCTTGTTCTTCATGATGCTCTCTGTGCTTCCAACGGACCTCTGAGACTATCACAGAGCAGGTGCATTTATACGGAGACTTGATTACACACAGGTGGATTCTATTTATCATCATTAGT
>JACXGM010008116.1:0-29447 GCA_016801145.1 Umbra pygmaea
GTACTGTCTGCTTTAGCATCAATGACTTAGTTCTTAATATTGTGTACTGTCTGCTTTAGCATCAATGACTTAGTTCTTAATATTGTGTACTGTCTGCTTTAGCATCAATGACTTAGTTCTTAATATTGTGTACTGTCTGCTTTAGCATCAATGACTTAGTTCTTAATATTGTGTACTGTCTGCTTTAGCATCAATGACTGCTTGCAGTGTTTTGTGATAGTTGTGGGTGAGGAGCTTTACTTTCTCTGCTGGTAAATCTGCCCATTGTTCTTGGAAAAAAAGCCTCCAGATCCTGTAAATTCTTAAGTTATCTTGCATGAACTGCACGTTTCAGATCTCACCTAGATGGCTCAATTGAGGTCAGGAGACTTCGGCGCTTTCACTCTGTGCTGCTGTAGCCGTGAAGTGTGACCTTGACCTTGTGTTTTGGGTCAGTGTCATATTGGAAAGTCCAAGTGTGTCCCATGCGCAGCTGCCTGGATGATAAATGCAAATGATCCTTCAATATTTTCTGATAACGTGTGTGGCATTCATCTTGCCATCAGAGATTCACCTTAAACCTGTATGTTTGTGTATATTATTAGGCCAGTCATTAAAGGGTAGGTAGGGTTTTGATGATCAGGGGCACTGATTCCAGTTATCATTCTGATTTAAAAAGGGCACACAGAGTTATGTGATAATAAATGGTTTCAGCTGACCACTAGCCATAAATACAAATGTTCCTGCATGATCTGTCTTATTTTCTGAAAATGGTCAATATTTCCCATATTCTCCCAGGAGTATGTATATATATCAGCACAACTGTACACCCACCGCTCAATGGTAATCACTTGCACTTCACTGAGCTAATTTAAAAAAAGAACTTTTTCAAGTGTGTTTTATGTGTTTCTGCAGATGGAGAAAAGTGTAAAAATGGAAGAATGCCTTAAAAAGGTCCAACAAGAGAATGAAGACCTGAAAGCGCGCATGGATAGACATGCTGCTATGTCCAGGTAACTAACACTGATGCACATGGATAGACATGCTGCTATGTCCAGGTAAACTAACTCTGATCCACATGGATAGACATGCTGCTATGTCCAGGTAACTAACACTGATGCACATGGATAGACATGCTGCTATGTCCAGGTAAACTAACTCTGATCCACATGGATAGACATGCTGCTATGTTCAGGTAAACTAACTCTTGTTCTAAATTCTCCTTCCAGACAGCTGTCCACAGAGCAGGCAATGCTGCAGGAGTCTCTTCACAAGGAATCGAAGGTGAACAAGCGTCTGTCTATGGAGAACGAGGAGCTCATTTGGAAGCTCCACAATGGGGATATCAGCAGTCCTCGCAAGCTTTCTCCAACATCGCCAACTCACCAACCCTTTGGCCTTCAATCCCCTCGCAACTCTGCAGTTTTTACCAGCCCTGTCCAATCACCACGCAACTCTGCAGTCTTCACCAGCCCCGTCCAATCACCTCGCAACTCTGCTGTGTTCTCAAGCCCCGTCCAATCACCTCGTGACTCTGCAGTGTTCTCAAGCCCTCCCATTTCACCCAGATAACAGTGACGTATGGCTTCATCCCGCCATACTACAGAGCTGTTAATAGATAGGGATGTCTGCACGGCACCCCTAGATTATTGTGTTCCTGAATGAATCTACTTTTAAGACTGTCAAAGACTGAGACAATACTTTGTTGCACAGAAGCACTTACTGAGCGAGGCCAGACCTTGTCCCCACTGCCTTCCTTGTGTTGTTATTGTTGGAGGAAAAATGGAAATCTCAGGACTTGTATATAACAACACACTGTTTGTTTACTCTTCTCCTCAGTGATTGACTACCTTTTGTTGCTGGTTTTCCTTTAAAATAATGCACACACAACACATAGGAAGAGTGCTGTGTGTGTGATTCTTGTCTCTTATAATTTTGCTATAACAATCAGCATGGCTAAGAATCCAAACAGATCGATGAATCACCTTTTGTTATTTATGAGATCCTACATGAATAGTTTTTCGTAGGTTTGGAAATGAAGGAAAATGACGAATGTAAACAAATTAATTCTACACAATCCTTTCGTATTCACTCATTATGAATGAGAGCTTTCAGTACACAGGAGCAAGGCTTTCAGTGTTGTCTCTTCCACGCTAAATGCATTCATATTCATAAGTTGGGTTTTTAAGGATTTATTAATTCACTGTCAGTTCAATTGTAGTTAAAAGGCAGTCTCCTTGTCATTGTTAGCAAACAGACTACAGGTTATATGGACCTATAACTGCTCAGTGCTCATAACTACAGATTAATGGTCTGACTCAAAGATATGTTTTTATTCCTTGGTTTGTCTATGGGACCAATTGAAGACTTTGCATGGTTGATGACGTAGTGTCTTTAATCCCCCACTACTCCAATGCTACTGCAGCTTTAGTGAGTGTGTGTGTACGTGCGTGCGTGTGTGTGTGTGGGCAGGGTGTTTACAAAGACGTCACTACAGTTAAAAGCAAAGAGAAGCTAAGTTTGATGGTTCTGTGATGGATGTGTCACAATTGAGTAAATGTTGCTATGTGAAAATTGTGTTCTGTTTAAAATATGCAATTAATAAAGTCATGGAAACTTACGCTAATACAGGTCAATGTGTTATGTTAACACACTTAGGTGGATAATTCTATTCCCTCAACACTGCTTTGTGCCATTATTGTCAAATGTGTTATGTCAGTCACTCTGGACCACATGAGATCTGGGCCTGCGTTTCACATTCCACATATGGAGCTCGTTAGGAGCGAGGCAGGGCAAACTGCTGCTCAACGCTCAGCTACACACCACACTGCTCCACACGCCTTAAACCAGAGGGACCAGACGTTTCTCACGTGACTTTCGTCCTCTGTGTTAGACAGCTCAAATACTCACAGAAAGATGCCTTTTAATAGTTTTACTGTAAAATGTGTGTTTTGCTAGAAGAGTAAACGTCATGGTCTTACAAATACGTTTGACCTGCTTCATGCCAACAACAACTTTGTCAACAGAGCACAGAAAGTCATATAAAATGCATACACATGTTCATCTAAATCTGAGTAAATAGGACAATTGCTTTGATTACAAAAACGATTGCATTGAATGCAAATTCAGAATAGATGAGGCATCTGTTTGTCCTCCAATACAGAGTAAATGTGCATCTACATCAGCTGGACACATTCTGATTTAATATTTCTATTCAGATATGGACTGTATATTAGGGCTAGTCACTCTGAGCTACAGCATAATCCGGAGGCGTCACAGGGAGGAATGGGTGCAGGGTGTGTTGGGTGGACCAGACTTTGAGGGAGAGGTGAGTTGTTTAGAGGGAGCGGTAGAAAGGGGAAATTAAAAGTATTTTCTGTAGTTCCTCATCACTTTTTCTGTGTTGAGTAATAAAGCTAGTATAATCCTTGTGCTAGCCTTATTGGTGTGTCCATCTCAGCAGAGAAGCCATCGATGCAAGCTAGCTAAAGGTAAGTGTTTGAATGTTGCTTGGCTCTGAGTCTTCACTCTGTTCTCTGTCTAGATAGAGCTGATGCTGGTGGCCACTGCAGTCTGCCCGTTCTTGTTCTTGGCTCTACAGATGTATCTCCCAAAGTCAATGGTCTCCAGGTCAGCGACAGCCATGACGCTTTGGGAGATGCGTGTCGTGTATGCCATTCCTCGGTGGATGAGCCTCCATGAGTCCCGCACACTAACAGGGCGGTGGCCCTGAACAGAGCACAAACTCCTTGTTACTTTTCTTATTTAACCTTTTCTTCACCAGGTAGCCTACTGTAGTCATGGATGAGCGTCTATATTTTTGAGTGGTTGTTTACATACTCTTCGATCACTGAAATACAGTAAAATATGCTTATCTGGGTGGTGTTGGGGTATGCCATTTGATTTGAACTAAGTGAATTCAAAGTAATATTTTTTTAATAGTGCATCAATTTATACAGAAAATATTTTTGTTGCATCTACACAAGTGGCACTTGACTAAAAGTGTGTTTGAGAGTAAATAATAATTAAATAATAAATGGCTCTACAAGTGATAAAGCATCAAACGTGTGATAAATTGTGGCATCTGGTTTACCTGTCCAGGATAGGTCCATGTGAAGCTGACGTCAACATCTGGCTCCCCTAGAACAGTACAGGTGATATTTATGTTGTCTCCTCCCCTGGCAGATGAACTAGAAGCTTCCATGGTAACAAATGGTGGACCACTGGGTACTGTCAACAGATTTCAGGAAGGAGAAAGCACAGTATATAATTTATACAAGATATGCATTCTAAAATGTCTTTGAATAAAATATATATATTGTCCAAGGGGTGTTTAGCTGACTACAGTAGATGGTACTGTAGCTCTAACTGACAAGATATGCTAAATGTTTTTTTACAGTAAGTGTTGAAGTAGGATAATTTTTTATACTATAGTATAATTTCAATACAAAAGTGTCTTGCAAACATTTCTGGGGCCTGCATACAGCCAGAGTGATAGCCAAAAATCAGTATTATTATTTTTACTTTATCATGGCATTTAGATTGTGAATACTGGTTTGGGACTATAATATTTAACTTTTCTAGTTCAAAATAATTTTTAAAGGGATTGTATGAAAGGCTTGCTTTAATTTTCCTGAAGGATAATCGCTTATTTAACAATACTATTCATGTTTTATGTCTAGTACATGTCTGATTTTGTCTGTATTGTAACTTTCTTTTAGACTTTTTTTTCAGTTCATTGTCTAAAATGTTTGCATTGCGTAATATTAATACAGTTAACCCCATGTTTTTTGGCTATTCTGAGCACTGTTCTAAGCTATGGGGCATCTATTCGAACATGAAAAAATGGTCCAGATCACTCAAATACTGTACATACATCACACAAGCTTCAAAGCTTCAAATGTGGATTGCCTCATGCTGGAGGTCCAGGAAAGGTGGGAGAAGCCATAGTCAGGCTGGAACCACCCATATTACAATGTATTAACAGCGAATGTTCAGCATGGTGTTCTATGAAGTATTTGTGTAGTGTTTCAGAACAAGGATACGTGGGTCATACCCTCCACATAAAGCAGCTGGTACTTGGTGGAGATCTGCGGTGTGGACTTGGTCACGGCCTTGCAGTAGAACACTCCCTGATGCTCTGGACTCGGGTTCTGGAGGATGAAGCCTTTTGTGGGGTTGTAGGACACCAGCGTCCCATCCTCCACCATCTCTTCCGGGGGGACCTCTCTATGCAGGGACACCCTGGCCAGTGGACTGCTCACACGACAAGGTATAACAGAGGGCTTGTCTGGACGCAGGTACACAATCTCAAAGTGGACAGCAGAGGGGACAAACAGATTGTCCATGTCTATTTGAAGAGGAATAGGGGACAATGGTAGAGATGATTTGATGTGAAGAATATGGTAATACTGTATTGAAAGGTACTAGGTATGTGTGTACAGTATACTATACAGTAGGTAGCTGATTGGGCCTTTATTGTGTTATTACTATTTTCCTACTCAAACCTGACCAATCAATAAAATCCTTATTGTTAGTAATAATAAAGGCATATAGAAAGGTATTGAAGAGCCAGTTACACATTATGCAGATTGTTGGGATTTTAATAATAAGACTACAGTAAAAAGTATCTTAAATGTTTCCCTACCACCCAAGTACATACATTTGAATAAGAAAATATTTCATTATTATAATATTTGCTTACAAAGGCCTGTTAGCAACGTGTTAAAAAATACAATTCTGAGAAAGTAGAGACAGTATGGAAAATGCAAAGACACAAACAAACAGTAGTTTGAAAATATAATTGACTCATGTACTAAAGCCCTTTTCATTATAGATGTATAATCTCATAATGCAGAAAACTACATACACACACATAATAAGCTAATACACACACACACACACACACACACACACACACACACACACACTGTATATACACCATAATTCTACAAATCATTTTATCAATTTAATTAAAAACAAGAGTAGCAACAGACTGGACAGCCCTGAGGCTGGGAGTTCCAAGTACGTGGTCCATGGGAGGAAAAGGCACGGCCACCCATTGTTCGGAGCTGGGATCTTGGTTATTTGAGTAGTTTGATGTGGCTGGGCCGTACGGGGCGTGGTGGTTCATAAATGAAGAGTAAATCTAACAGGTAGGCAGGTCTGATGCCCTGGAGTGATTTGTAGACTAAGAGGATCATTTTAAATTAATTTCTTTGGGCAACAGGAAGCCAGTGGAGGTCAGCAAGGACAGGGTGATGTGGGCAGACTTTTACTTTTCTAAGGATCCTTACAGCACTGTTTTATATGAGCTGTAATGTATCAACTGAGGTTTCTGAGAGACCCGAAGTACAGCATTCCCATTATCATTTCTGGAGAAAATAAATTAATGCATGAGCTTTTCTGCATCAGGAGACGTGAGAGAGGATCCTAGGTGGGAGATGTTCTTAAGGTGAAAAAGTTTTCAGACATGACTAATGTGGGTGATAAAAAAGAGAGTCGAGGCAAATTTTACACCCAGGTTACAGAGGAGAGGGGAATGATGTGACGTCCATGGCAGGACATGTGATGCAGGAGTTACTGATCTGCTGTGTGGTGTCTCAGTATTGCTTCTGTCTTGTTGCTGTTGAGCTGGAGGAAGTTGTTCAGCATTCAGCATTTGATATCATCCAGACTATTAGACAGGGTTGACAGAGCAGATGTTTTGTCAGGTTTTAATGTACACCTGTGTGTCATCTGCATAGCAGTGGAATTGGACACTGAGCTGTCTAAAGATCTGGTCAAGTGGGAGCATGTAGAGCAAGAAGAGATTAGGTCCTAGCACTGACCCTTGTGGGACTCCACAAGTTATGATGGACTCTTCTGATTTTGATTCACCAATGGTAACATATTGCTTGTGGTTAGAGAGGTAGGAAGTATACCAGTTTAGGGCATTCCCACAGATGGAAGTGTGTTCTCTTAGGTGCTACAGTAGAATGGTGTTGAGGTTGAGAAGAACCAGGATGTTGGGGGATCCTGAGTCTGCAGCTATGAGCAGGTCATTTACAACCTTCACCAGGGCTGTCTCAGTACTCTGCATTGAACTGAAGCCAGACTGGAAAGTCCCATAAAGTTGGTTAGCACTAAGTTGTGAGTGAAGTTGTGTTGCTACTATCTTCTCCAGGACTTTAGATAAAAAATCACCTGTTTCACATTGCCTTCTTATTTCAACTTGTCACATTGCAATTAGTCCTAAATAGCCCCAGTCCCAACTTTTTTGGAACATGTTGCAGGCATACATTTAAAAATAAAAGTAAAAAACATCAAATATCTTGTGTTTATAAAGTACATTAGCAAATCACTCGTTTTTACTTAAATTTTCCATACGGTCCCAACTTTGTCAGAATTGGGGTTGTAAGTACATTAAAATGTTACCAAAATATATAGTAATATATATTTTCTGCTTATAGCTAGCAGGTTTTGTGTTGTCTATCATGAATGTAGAACCTAATGTGTTACTCTGTATAGGTACCTGTGAAAAAGATGTATGTGCTGGAGGTGTGATCAGGGTCTCGGAGACACTCAGATCCATCACAGAGTATGACCCAGCAGCTGTAGGGCCCTGTGTCGGCAGCAGAGGGCGACGTCACTATCAGTTGGCTGTATTTGTCACTCTGCTTGATGCTGCATGTGAAACAGAACTCGACCTTATTATGAATAATAAATGATTACACTGTTATCTGCTGGATGCATCGGGAATGGAATCCTATTTCTAGCCTGGGTAGTGCACTACTTTTGACTAAAGCTCTATTAACCTTGGTCACAAGTATGGCACTATCTATGGAATAGGGTGCCAATTGGGACTCAACTTAGGGGTCACCTGAGTCTTGAATCATTGAAGGTGTCCAGGTAGGTAGGGTAGGACCAGCCAATGTTAGCGCCTTTGCAGCGTAGCTCGATGTTCTTTCCCGGGGTGAGGCTCACGGTTTCTCCCAGCCTCAGGAAACGCCCCTTATCCAGCACCTGGGTTAGAAGGGCCTGGCCTCTTCCTCCTGTGTCCTTCTCCTTCAATTTGGGGTAGCGAACTTTGGCCCGCTTGCCTCCAGGCCTGATGCGGTTCTCTCCTGCTTCCTTCCTCCTCTTCACCTGCTGGCAGTCACCTAAAGCATCAGAGATAAAAGCAAGGCAGCAGTTAGAACAGTAATAACAGAAATCCAATGGCACCATACGAGGATAAGTGAACTATCTACTGTGTCCATCTGGAAAATAACTCCACATTACTCACAGCTGTATCAACATGGAGGTTTTCATTACCGGCACTAAATATCCAGACTTCAACCAATCTAACTCCATTATTTCTGCTGCCTGTTGGATTTAGTTTGATAGATTGCTTTGTATAAATTATTGATATGTATATTTTGTTATTTTGGGGTAGGTTTAAGGGGAAATGAAGCATGCTCTCTACAAAACATGTCACAGTTACATGGTAGAAGATGAGAACTGACAACAGTGTAAACATTCCCCAGGTTTGTGGGAGGCTTTAGATTCATTTTCTGCATGAGACGTTTGGAAAATGTTAAGTGGAATCACCTGTGGCATGCTCTTAGTTATACCAAGTTATAATTTCTGATGACAAATCACTCTTGCAACCAACATTGAATTCCACTGAAATATTTCAAAAGACTTATAATTTGATAAAAGATTAAATATGTACAGTATATTCTTTGTCTTGCCAAAGTGACCAAACACCATGGTCGGAAACTAATCCTAGCCTTCTATGATTTCTCAAGCTCAAGTTTCATTTATTTGTAACATGTACAGGAGACACAGATGTAATTGCATGTTCAGTGAAAATCGTCTGCCAGGGTTCAGCAATGCAATTGTAATAATAACAACAATAAAGAATAAAAAAGTACACAATAGCAAACTATGTACAGACCATGTAAACAATATTCTCTGAAACATACTGTGGTGTATAATGACTACAACATGTAACAGTGTTATCAATCAAAAGCAGTGCTGTCAGTTTACTTTCCATACAGTAAATAACTCAGATTATGCCTCTCCCCCACACTCAACATGAACTCAGATCTGACAATAGTAGATTATCTAACACCAGAATATGCTCTCAGATGACAGAAGAGAAGTTACGGCAGAAAAACTCACAAAGAAGTAAAAATGGAGGAGGTACAATACATGGAGGATCAGAAAGCTACTCACCATGTTGGAGCTCCACCCAGAGTACAGCCAGAGTTAGAAAGAACCAGCGGAGCTTCATGGTGAGATGGGAAAGACCGATGGGGTCTACAGGATCTCGATAGGGCCAGAAGGGCTGAACGAAGCAGCGAGAGGGACCCAGCTGGAGTGAGCGGTCAGACCTGTATTCTGCCTTGTACACTGGACGCTCCAGCAGCCCTGTTTAGATTAACAGCTCTATTCTCCTCAGTGGAAAAATAGAGAAAAAAGGGACATTTCTCCATTTGTCTTGCTCACTACCTCTCTGAACAGTGGAGACACTCTGACGCCCTCTGGTGGGCTGAGTAAACCATCTCTGATGAAGAAAACCACAACAATAAAAACATTTTGTTCTATTGCTAAAGGTTAGCTATATTAATATCAACCTCCTCACTTCTCTCACTGTATTAATGCAGAACACTGTCCACTTCCACACACACACAGGTCTTGTTGAAAAATACATTTATTGACATCAGTATAGTTGTTAGACTGAACAAAGCAATTATTACATTATGGAAACATTACAGAAGGTCATTAAGTTGCGATTTTAATAAGCTTCTACACAAGACTGCAACACTAAACTCAGCTCTCTTGGACACAATTAGGTCTGCTGCTTCGTTCCAAGTTCAATGACTCGAATGTCCTTTTATGTTAAATTATCATTATGTAAAAGAAATTATCACAACATAATATAGAATAACCCCAAACACTTAAATATTTTATTAACCAGGCAAGATGACTAAGAAGCAATTATTTCTTGCAACCATGACTTTTATCTTTTGAGATTAAATTAAAATGTATATCAAGATTGTTCAGGATTTATCAATATCAGAGAATGAACTGAAACTCTGAACTTGTTTTAGAAATTGAAACAGCTAAACACTAACATACATCCCCAGTGTTGCCAATATCCTAGATGATACGTAATTTCCTGCTCATTTCCGGATTCTGAAAATCTTATACCAGGTATTCCATTTTATTTTGTACTCCTTCACTGGCATTCTGATAAGAGCAAGAGACAAGATGTCGAAAACAATAATAGTGAAAAGTAATATTGCAGCTCATTCCAAATAGGATCCCAGAAATCAGTAAGGCAAAGTTAGAAATTATAACCTATAAGACTCTGGCATATAAATCTAAAATATTTAAATGCTAATTAATCCCAGACGTGGAACAAAATATTAATGTTTTATAAAATATCAATATAAAAAGATTAAAAGACCTGTTAAATATGAATCTTTTGACAATAATGTAATTAATTGTTACTGTCCACTGGGGTTCTATCTTGCAAAACATGTAAGGTACCAGTCATAGAAATGGAATGGATAGAAAGGACGTTCCAATTCAAATCAATGTAGCAGAATGGTCAGAGTGGCAGCCATTGTTACATGTACCATTCCAAAACATGTAAGGTACTGGTCATAGATCTTGTCTGTGAAGTAAAGAAAGGATTCATAAACAGTATAAGGACCAAGTGGACTAGAAGGTTCTGTCATGCAGTGACCAGCATTTCAAGACAATTACAAAATAACAAAACAAAAAAAAAGAACTTAAAAATTACATGGTTAAAAAAAGGCAAAAACCGTATTTGTAAGGAAAGTAATATCAAGCAGAGAAAGCAACTATCCTATCCTTTTCTATGTTATAGTATGTTCAAGACCCCCAATTGTAACAACTTAGACAGCAAGACGTCTAAGTATACAATATTAAAACTAGGTAAACTTGTGTTTGATTAGAAAATCAACAACACCTGTTTCAAGAACATATTATCTAAAAGTTAAATATAGCCCATCGTTACAGGTTATATGTAAATCATTAATACCTTCTGGAAAACACATCAACTTAAGTCTGGAGAATAAGTGGCAGTTTAATCACATTTGCGACTAATAAATTGCTATTCACATGTTTTTTATACAGAATGTACAGTCAGAATGTTGGCACTAGTAAGAAGCTTTCATTTAACATTTATTGTACATTTCATGAACACTGGATAACTTGTTTTTTCAGCATGTTTCTTTCAGGGAACATGCTGTGCTTCCCTAACTGGGTATTAATACTAGCACAGTATGAAAATATATCAATCCACATACCATACTTTCAACATTAAGGCAAATATTCCAACAGCAACATTTAAGACGGAAATGAGCAAATAACAGCCCTGGTTCTTTTGGCCCCCCAGATACATTTCCTCTGGACATGACATTTAAACAGTATATTTTAAAAATAACACTAACATTGGGACACACACACACAACTGTAAATGCAGTGGATTTGTATCAATATGTTGGCATACAGTAGGATGGTGCTTCATGCTACTGCATGATGTCACAGGCTGATTTGATTATAATAGACCAATGGTTGATCATCTAGGTAAGGGGGTAACGTCTAGACCTATTTTATCAAGTTATCAGGTCTCCAAAGAAATGCCCACAAAATTAGAGCATTTCAACAGCAATAGGTGGGTTACGACCGTTTTCCATTACATGACTGTACCGTGCCATACTGCACCCATCACCGTACGGATTGTGTTTTTCATGGTCTGAGAGTCCTTCAGGTGCCTTTTGGCAAACTCCAAGTGGACTGATTGTGCCGTTTACTGAAGAGTGGCTTCTGTCTGGCCACTCTCCCATACAGGCCTAATTGGTGAAGTACTGCAGAGATGGATGTTCTTCTGGAAGCTTCTCCTCTCTCCACAGAGAAACGCTGGAGCTGTGTCAGAGTGTCACCTCCCTGACTAAGGCCCTTCTCCCCGATCACTCAGTTTGGCTGGGCGGCCAGCACTAGGAAAAGTCCGGGCGGTTCCAAACATCTTCCAGGAAGAGTCCGGGCGGTTCCAAACTTCTTCGATTTAGAGATGATGGAGGCCACTGTGCCCATTGGGACCTTTGATGCTGCAGATATTTTTCTGTACCCTTCCCCAGACCTGTGCCTCTATACAATCCTGTCTCAGAGGTCTACAGACAATTCCTTGGTCTTCATGTCTTGGAATGTGCTCTGAAATGCACTGTTAACTGTGAGACCTTATATAGACAGGTGTGTGCCTTTCCAAATATTGTCCAAACAACTCAATTTACCAAAAGTGGACTCCAGTAAGGTTGTGGAAACATCTCAAGGATGATCAGTGGAAACAAGATGCACCTGAGCTCAATTTTGAGTGTCATGGCAAAGGCTGTGAAAACGTATGTACATGTGCCTTTTTTGTTTTTTATTTTTAATTTTTTGCTAAGAATTTCACACACTTCTTTCACATTGTCATTATGGGGTATTGTTTGTAGAATTTTGAGGGAAATAATTAATTGAATCCATTTAGGAAAAAGGGTGTAACATAACAAAATGTGGAAAAAGTGAAGCACTGTGAATAATTTACGGATGCACTGTAAGCCTCAGGTGGACCGTCACCGCGGGGCAACACCCTTCTACCATCCTGTGGATCGGGTCTGGCTCTCGACCCAAAATCTGCCCTTTTGCCAGCCCAGATGGAAGTTGGGCTCGCGGTTTGTAGGGCCCCCCTCTACTGGCATATTCAGGGTCCGGTGCTTTGCATCCCCTGCCTTGTAAAGCTACTGCCTGGTTCGTTCCAGTAATTACTCCTGAATTAATGGAAACACCTGTCCTTCATTTCTAATTAAGGACCTATTTAGGGATTAAGGATTCTGGGGGAATTGTCATGTGTTTTGCTCTTTGTCTCTTCAAGTGTAAACCTTGGTTATTGTTAGTGCGTCTAACACCTTGAAGTAGAGCTATAGATAGTGTACCGCTGCCTGTGTGCAACAGGACCTTTTGTTTGATTGTATTGTCGAGTGTTTTTGACTATCGCAGTTTTTTCAGCTAGTATGGTGCTTCTGTATTAAATTAAGAAAGCACAAGTTCCCACTTGTGACACCTTGCTAATTGAAACTCGTGACAATAACTGCCATACATTTTTGCTGTACAGAGTGTAGGGAAACATTATCTTATATGAATCGCGGTTTAAGCCTGCCTGTCTTCTCACCAGTGAAATTCTACACCTCTATTAAACTAAATTAACTCTCTATGCAAACAGTTATAAAATCTGACTTACAAGTTCCCTGGTATTGTTGTTCTACCAATCGTTTTTAATTAATATTTTCTGTAAATTGTTGAGGCATACAATTGTTTTCCTCTCTCTACACACAATGTATAGTAGCGCAAATTCTCTTTCTCCCGCTGTCAATCACAAATGCTTTTATTGCACAAACTTTCCCCTGATCAGTTGTGGAAACACATCCCGTACTGTAGTCGACCAGTACTGTGACGACGCAGAGAAGTACGGAGCAGTACAGTGCGCTATAATGGAAAACCAACATTAGAGAACCCAATGGTGAATGTCTGAGGGTACCCCTGAATAAATACAGATTATTCTGTGGCCCCCACCATGATTTCTGGTGTAAGACAATTGCAACTAACAGCAAAGTGTGTATGCTTAATAAACCCTCTGTGTAAGATGGATAAACAGTGACTTTACAATAGGACGTTAGGCCAAAGCCAAATAATAAAACTTTACAAAGTCCATGATTGTAAAACAAAATGCTAAACTCTAATTTAGAGTGGTATCTGTCTTCTGTATGCTAAACTACCTTGTAGAGCCTCCACACATTTCTGACCAATCACCATAAAGCTGCCTTTTCATACTTGGTCACATTGTCATGGAAACCGTCAATCATGAGACCACCTCATTGTTTTAAGTCACGTGACCGCAACATTGACAGTCCACTGAGGGAATGTAGATGTTTACTGTATGTGGATCTGCTTTGTGCTTGTAGAGTCCATCCTGGCCTGGGCAGTGAGTCACCAGGTGACCTCCTAAAGTCTATGAGGCACCATTGTCAGGTCTTTAGAAATGGCTGGTCTTCTCGTTCTTGGCAGTGCAGCCGTGAGAGTCCTGGAGCCTACGCTGGCGTTCCACACTGTGCCACATGCCATACCCAAAGTAGATTATGAACCCTGGATAGAAGAAGAGGGAGAGACAGGGAGAGGGAGAGAGAGAGAGCAGATAAGAAAGTAAACAGGTTCAGCTGAATGTTTTCAATTTAACATGGTAGAAAATCTAAACTACGGCAAAGTTGTAGAGCCCCTACCGACAGCCATCCATATGGAGAAGCGTATCCAGGTGTCTCCACTCAGCTGGACCATCAGGTAAACATTAACAAAGATACTCAGGATGGGAAGGAAGGGGATTAGCGGTACCTGGGGAGAACAGAGAGGCTAAACGTGGAGAACAGAGAGGCTAAACGTGGAGAACAGAGAGGCTAAACATGTGGCGAACAGACAGGCTAAACATGTGGAGAACAGAGACTGAACATGTTTAGAACAGAGACTAAACATGTGGAGAACCGTGAGGCTAAGCGTGTGGAGAACAGAGTGGCTAAACGTGTGGAGAACAGAGTGGCTAAACGTGTGGAGAACAGAGAGGCTAAACGTGTGGAGCACAAAGAGGCTAAACGTGTGGAGAACAGAGAGGCTAAACATGTGGAGAACAGAGAGGCTAAACGTATGGAGAACAAAGAGGCTAAACGTGAGGAGAACAAAGAGGCTAAACATATGGAGAACAGAGAGGCTAAACGTATGGAAAACAGACAGGCTGGGGAGAACAGAAAGACTAAACATGTGGAGAACAGAGAAACTAAACGTGTGGAGAACAGAAAGACTAAACATTGAGAACAGAAAGACTAAACATATAGAGAACAGAGAGGCTAAACGTGGAGAACAGAGAGGCTAAACATGTGGCAAACAGACAGGCTAAACATGTGGAGAACATAGACTGAACATGTTTAGAACAGAGACTAAACATGTGGAGAACTGTGAGGCTAAACGTGTGGAGAACAGAGTGGCTAAACGTGTGGAGAACAGAGTGGCTAAACGTGTGGAGAACAGAGTGGCTAAACGTGTGGAGAACAGAGAGCCTAAACGTGTGGAGAACAGAGAGCCTAAACGTGTGGAGCACAAAGAGGCTAAACGTGTGGAGAACAGAGAGGCTAAACGTGTGGAGAACAATGAGGCTCAATGTCAGGAGAACAAAGAGGCTAAACATGTGGAGAACAGAGAAACTAAACTTGTGGAGAACAGAAAGACTAAACATTGAGAACAAAAAGACTAAACATATAGAGAACAGAGAAGCTAAATGTGGAGAACAGAAATACAAAACATGGAGAACAAAGAGAATAAATAGCTACACAGTCCTCTTATCTAACAGCTGGGAGCTGAGGTTATACCAAATGATTGTACACATGAGGGGAGGTTGTACACTAAGCTAATTGTCCTAATACCAAAAGGTGTGTACTTATATGCGTGTAGGTACCATGAATGAGACTTTCTTGCTGGTCTGAGGTTGTTTACAGATGAGAATGACGCAGACAATAAAGAGGAGCAGGGCGAGAGCCAGAGAACACAGCATCCAGGCCTCCACGTTTACAATGGCGTAGCTGTGGTAGGTAGTCAGAGCGCTGATCACACACACCACCAGCACTGTGGACAGACAACATACATGGTTCAACACAGAAGGCACTGGCCCGTCTCAAACGATTAGGTAAAACTAAACGCTGGTCACGGTGCTCCTCACTGATGAGACCAGACACACATGCCATTAGAGCGTTGGTTCTTAAACCTTCATGGGACGCACAGCCATTCCACATATTTGATATTCAAGTGCTAGCACACAAATCAATTTTCTACTAATAATCAGGCCCTTGGCTGCTTGATTCAAACCGATCTCCATCCTGCCCTGCCTCTCAAAGGTCTTTGAAAGCCTTAACAATAAACAAATTATCAATAATTTCGAATCCCACCGCAGCCTCTCTGATATGCAATCTGGTATCTGAGTCGGTCGTGGGTGCACCTCAGCCACTTAAAGTCCTAAACAACATCATAATTGCTATTGACCAAAGACACTACTGTGCAGCAGTCTTCATCGACCTGGCCAAGGCCTTCGACTCTGTAAAACACAACATCCTCGTTGACAGATTAAAGAGCCTGGGTTTTTCTAAGGACTGCCTTGCCTGGTTCACAAACTATTTCTCAGATAGATTTCAGTGTGTTAAGTCTGAGGGCCTGCTGTCCAGACCTCTGGCTGTCTCTTAGGGGTTCCTCAGGGTTCAATTCTCGGACCGACTCTATATTCTGTATTTATCAATGATGTTGCTCTTGCTGCAGGTGACTTTATGATCCACCTCTATGCAGACAACACCATTCTCTACACGTCCGGCCCGAGGTTTTAAAAAACCTCCTTCACACTCTGCACCTGCCTGCCCAGAAAGCATCACCACACTTGATGGGTCTGTATTGGATTATGTAGACAACTACAAATACCTAGGGGTCTGGTTAGACTCTTCACTCTCCTTCCAGACCCACATCAACAAGCTCCACAAAATTAAATCCAGGATTGTCTTCCTATTCTGTAATAAATCCTCCTTCACTCTTCCTGCCAAAAATATCCTTGTGAAAATGCACTGTCTCTTTAACTACATTTAACATACTACTATCAAATCTACTGTCAGACCAATGTACATGTTGACTCCGCCCGCTCTTTTTGGCTGTTAATGCTTTTTGCACACTCTCACCCACACAGCTGTCTTTGTATGTTTTGAACACTCCCTTTCCCACAGCCTCGGTCAATATGCCACCTACTCTAGTGTTATTTCTGCACTGCCACTTTGTATTCTGATAAATCTACCTCTCAATCTCAAACCCTATTTTTCCACTGACTGTATAGTATACTGTATATGTATGTGTGCATATGATATACTGTATTTGTGTGTATGGGTATGTGTGGGATGTGGGTATACACGTGTTTCCACATCTCTCATATTTTTAAAGACTAGCTATCTTATTCATGTATCATATTTTTATGAAATTATATTTATTTATTTGATCTAAAATTGCATTCTTCTAGCTGCTGATGGGGTTCTTTTCATGTCTGTTCTTATGGTGGTCCTATGCAACGTAATTTCGTTCTATATTGCAATTCCTGAAGTGCTTTTGGAATGACAATAATAATAATAATCTTCTTCTTCTTGACACACTGCTGTACTTACCAAATATATATCTCCATATGCTGACATTGCACTACCTGTACAAATTCTTTATTGTTTATTCTGAAGTTCTGCCTACTGTATTCCTGTATTTATTATTATTATTATTCTGTACGTCATTGTCGTGTAATTCATGTGTAACTCTATGTCTTCTGCACCTCAGCTCTTTATCTTGGCCAGGTCGCCGTTTCAAATGAGAAAGTGTTCTCAACGTGCTTACCTGGTTAAATAAAGGTTAAGTAAAAATAACAAAATTCAGTTGAGCGGGTTCGGGGCAACAACAAAATTGTGACTGAATACAGATCATCTGCAAATTAAATTCAAACAGACGTTGGCAGGAAACAAGTGGTCCAAACCTAAGAGGCAGACTGCCATGTTGACCACAGAGGAAGAATGTTCGGTGGGCACCGTCGGAGGTTTGAGCACGGTCTGCAGAATGGAACCGCTTCCCCGTAGCATGTTGAGCTGAGACTCAGACTCGGTCAGCTCAGACTCCCCTTCTGGCGACGTCAGGCCCTCCTTCTCCCCGTTACACACTGGCTTCACAAGGAGCACATCTGGCTGGTACCTGAAAGCCATAAAAGACACTGGAGTTTAATTTCTTCCCTGGTATGACTCAAAATGAAAGGGTGTTGTTTCATTGTGCGAACCCTGTGCCAAGACTAATTGTCCTGCATTCTACTGACACATACAGTGCCTTGCGAAAGTATTCGGCCCCCTTGAAATTTTCGACCTTTTGCCACATTTCAGGCTTCAAATATAAAGATAGGAAACTGTAATTTTTTGTGAAGAATCAACAACAAGTGGGACACAATCATGAAGTGGAAAGAAATATATTGGATATTTCAAACTTTTTTAACAAATAAAAAACTGACAAATTGGGCGAGCAAAATTATTCAGCCCCTTTACTTTCAGTGAAGCAAACTCTGTCCAGAAGTTCAGTGAGGATATCTGAATGATCCAATGTTGACCTAAATGACTAATGATGATAAATAGAATCGACCTGTCTGTAATCAAGTCTCCGTATAAATGCACCTGCTCTGTGATAGTCTCAGAGGTCCGATGAAAGCACAGAGAGCATCATGAAGAACAAGGAACACACCAGGCAGGTCCGAGATACTGTTGTGGAGAAGTTTAAAGCCGGATTTGGATACAGAAAGATTTCCCAAACTTTAAACATCCCAAGGAGCACTGTGCAAGCAATAACATTGAAATGTAAGGAGTATCAGAGCACTACCCGGCTGTCCCTCTAAACTTTCAGCTCATACAAGCAGAAGACTGATCAGAGATGCAGCCAAGAGGCCCATGATCACTCTGGATGAACTGCAGAGATCTACAGCTGAGGTGGGCGAGTCTGTCCATAGGACAACAATCAGTCGTATACTGCACAAATTTGGCCTTTATGGAAGAGTGGCAAGAAGAAAGCCATTTCTGAAAGATATCCATAAAAATTGTCTTTTAAAGTTTGCCACAAGCCACCTAGGAGACACACCAAACATGTGGAAGAAGGTGCTCTGGTCAGATGAAACCAAAATCGAACTTTTTGGCAACAATGCAAAACGTTATGTTTGGCGTAAAAGCAACACAGCTCATCACCCTGAACACACCATCCCCACTGTCAAACATGGTGCTGGCAGCATCATGGTTTGGTCCTGCTTTTCTTCAGCAGGGACAGGGAAGATGGCTAAAATTGATGGGAAGATCGATGGAGCCAAATACAGGACCATTATGGAAGAAAACCTGATGGAGTCTGCAAAAGACCTGAGACTTGGACAGAGATTTGTCTTCCAACAAGACAATGATCCAAAACATAAAGCGAAACCTACAATGGAATGGTTCACAAACAAACATATCCAGGTGTTAGAATGGCCAAGTCAAAGTCCAGATCTGAATCCAATCGAGAATCTGTGGAAAGAACTGAAAACTGCTGTTCACAAACGCTCTCCATCCAACCTCACTGAGCTCGAGCTGTATTGCAAGGAGGAATGGGCAAAAATTATATTCTCTCGATGTGCAAAACTGATAGAGACATACCCCAAGCGACTTACAGCTGTAATCGCAACAAAAGGTGGCACTACAAAGTATTAACTTATTTTGCACGCCCAATTTTTCAGTTTTTAAATTGTTAAAAAAGTTTGAGAAATCCAATAAATTTCGAGACACATGATTGTGTCCCACTTGTTGTTGATGCTTCACAAAAAATTACAGTTTCATATCTTTATGTTTGAAGCCTGAAATGTGGCAAAAGGTTGAAAAGTTCAAGGGGGCCGAATACTTTCGCAAGGCACTGTAACCCCATACTTAAATGTTTTCGTTTAAATAGATAGAAACATGAACTATTCAAATCGAATCAAACCTCTAGATCTCTAGGTACAGCGGGGTAAAAATACACTGCATGATTACACAGATGTGCACTGTTTGGTCCTTCATACCCATGTGGTGCGATGGTGAGAACCTACAGTCAACATATAATATAGGAGGCCCCTAGATTCAACACGTGTGCTACTCACTGTGATATGTCCATGGCTTCCTGAGTCCATGTGATGAGGATAACTTTCTTAACATACAGGTCATGGGGCATTAAGAGGCTTAGTCGGAATTTGCCTCTTCCTAAATACTTCCGAAAGGACTTTAGACATTGTTGACGAAGAAACATGCTGTTCTGTTTCTGTTTTCAGTCAGAGGGTTATTTCCCTGGACAGCATTCCTCTGAAAGCCGTATAATCTACAACTGCAAACGGGATTGTGTGTTTTTGAATCTCGAGTCTCATGCAAAGAAAGGATGAGTAAACATCAGCGTGAACTCAAAAGCCATTTCACTACTACCATACATAGGATGCTTTCAGACCAAATTCCTCATATCTCAGAATAAATGACACAAGCTGCACATTACTCTAACAGCTTTGATATTTAGCTTTTTTTACCTATGTATACTTTGGTGTGTCCGACACTTAATGATTTCTTTAGTATATTTCCCCATTTGTTGCAAAATCATTCTCGTGTCTGGTTTACCCTGGCTTTAAATGTGGCCTTCCATATATTATAAGGTACTGCCCATAATCGGCAGGGCCATTCAGTCAGTAAATTGAACTATCCTAATACACACTTCCCTGTTTATCCTCTGGGTTGCTATTTACGTATTTTCCCACTGTGCTGCTGTTGGATTAATATTTTTAGGCATGCACCAGTGTTATTTTTCAGTACATTAAAAACAATTAGAAAAAAGGTTTAATGACAAAAAACTCCTTCATGTGGGAAGTGTTCCAAGCTCATACACGCTGTGTGAAATAGCCTGGGGACGAAGTCAGTGTTGCAAACACTATGCTCCAACCATGAAACAGTCAATTAATAGCAGTGACTTGCATCCAGTCAGCACTCACCTAAGGATGAGAACACAGGCTGCTACCAAAGAGTAAGCCAGGAGGGTACCGATGGACATCATATCTACCAGGGCTTTCAGGTCAAACAGAAACGCCATGATCGCTGAGGAACGGAAAGAACAGCTCAGTAACAAACTTTCCAAATGGATTGCTCATTGTTCACACACTACTTAATCATTACATATATTGTTTACACACACCAAGAGGTTAATTAACCAAAATGCAAGACAACTACAAATCAGAACAGTGCATTCTCATTGAGCATTTGAAAGATATTAACACATTAATTAAGAAAACACGTTTGCAGTCTATCACCACTACAAACAGTTGAACATGTTTGGCTGGATGCACAGAAACAAATGTTTAGTGTATATGATGGTGGTTAAAATGGTAACCGTTACACCAGCGATACTCAATCCTGCTCCCGCGAGCCGCAATTCCGTAAGTTTTCCGCTAACCCTGAGTTAGCATTTCATCCTGGTAATGATTAGCGTAACCTGTGCTAAATTTGGTTTGAAATGAAAACTTACGGAATTGCGGCTCGCAGGAGCAGGAATGAGTATCGATGCCTCATGCCTATATAGTGAGCAGGGTGTCACCCAGGAGACCCCATTTTTAAAGCAGTCCAGATGTGTGTTCTGTGCTGCCAGGGGAGTTGCACTTCTTCATTTGTTTTGTCTCAGCACATTCCCATAGTAAGGACCATCCCTGCATGGTTCAAACACAGAGCCCTGCCACCCCTCTATTATTCAAAATATCTAATGGCACCACACCAGCATCAGCTGCTCTGTCAATGCCCAACCCACTCCCACCATTGGGAGTCCTTAGCATCTGGCACCTGTTCTGAAGTCATGGGACTTTCTGGATAAATCATGGTTAAAACATTAAAACGCACCAACTGACATTAAAGGCCCTGGGCCCTACAAACAGCTACTATACTGTATACTAAAGCCCTATTTACAGTAAGCAGAGATGCACAACCACTAAAACTATGCTAAACCTAGATTAGCTTTTATTAACTAAATTACACTACTGTGTTGTTAAGGGTGGAAGGGTATTATACTTTGGTCTGTAATTTAAACAGAGAATGATGTGCCTGTCTGGGTAAACCGCTATATGGGTTTTATGCAGCTCACTGTTTTCATCCATTTTTTATGTTAGACTTTATGTGGCATGGGAACTGAAGAGGAGCCAGAACATACTACATTCTGAAAATTATCAGTAAAACGCTAACCATTTCTTCTAAAAACAAATATATGTGAAAAAGGAGATTATAATATGGAACAAGGAGGTGTTTTGAAGGTTTGAGCCACAAGATCATAATTTGTTACAGTATAAATATATCCTGTCTTGAAACAGTCTTCTTAGGAATCCAACTGTTTGTAAATGAACAAGTGCCTTAGATTTGATGGACCCTGTGGCAAACTTGGTTTGTGGTTTTGTTCTGTTATGTAAATAAGGTTTGTAATCAATCAACTGGTGAGGTAAGTACTGCAATGTTGCTTTTATAAAAAGCAAAAAATGCCTCTTGGGCTGGTCGTTGCAAATTTAAGTCAGTTATCAATTGACTTACATGGTGAAATAAATGTGAAATTAAATTTAAAATGGTTGCTCTGCACCATAGCAGTAAAGACCAGTTTATTGTAAATGCTAATAATTAGTAAAAACAGGCCCTTACACTGCTAGATAATTTATGGTATGCGCATGAACAACTCCATTGTGAAAGCTTAATAGAAATGTGTAAGGGAAAATAACTTATTAATCATTCAGGAGCAAAGTGTAATTAGTAAAGCTTGACTAAAGGAATGCTGCCCTGAACCTGGAGCTCTTTGAAAATGCTCTACTGAGAATGAATGCTCTACTGAGAATGAATGCTCTGCTGAGAACTAATCCTCTGCCTGACGGGTTGGATAAATATGGTAGTCCACAATAAGCATTAGATTGACATGCAACATGTTTCCACCATCACCAGGCATATCGTTAGCATGCAGACATCACCAGCACGAAATCTGAAGCACAACATTGACCCAACGATGGCACAACGTCTCCACAGCAGACTAGACGTCACACCAGAGCCTGTTCTCAGGAGCTTACCCGCGGTTGTGCCTGCTGCCATGGTGGCAGCCACTGGCGACTGGCGCTTACTCACTTGGGAAAGAAATTTGAACAGTAAGCCATCTCGTGCCATGGCAAAGAGAATGCGGGGCAGAGGAAACATGGAGCCCAACAGGCTAGGGAGAGAGAGGGGTCAAAGTTCAAACACAAGGCTCTCTGGGCAGGAGCCGACACATGGAATGGACACCTGCACAACCGTGAAAGAAAGACGCCTGCAAGAACACTGCAGCTTCTATTGATGTTTTGACAGATCGTAGTTGTGACAGATCATAGTTATGACATCATAGGTCGCGGGTACATGTTGGACAGCCTGTGCTCTCCATTTGGCAAAAGTGATTTGAGCTACATCTTGTCCTTTCACAGTTGATTGTGTGTACATTTTCAGCGTGATTTCACTGCACTTTCCCCGGCTCTCACCTGCTACTACACCGGAGCTCATTGTGGCAATAATCGGGGTCTTCGTCTTAGGATTGATTCGGGCTAAGGCTTTGAAAAGCACCCCGTCCTCTCCCATAGCATAGATTACACGAGGCATGGGGAAAATGGAGCCCAGCAGACTGCATGGAATAGCAGAGACATGCACAAGGACCAACACATTAGTCAAGAACCCGCAACACACACCGACACTTACACAATACACGCCCACACACTGTACAAACACTGAACACACACACACACAAGTAACTTCACCAAAAGCTGAAGAGCCTAATCACAGTGTGTATTTTTCTAATCGCCCTATTCTACCAACTGTCACTGATAGCATCCCCACTACAGCAGTCTCATGTTGCCAGCCTAAACCTGCCCAAGAACGCGCCTTAAGCACTTTTTTATGATTGTTACAAACAGAACATTGTGTAATTTTGCAAAGGAGCTTTGGGAAAACCCAGAAGAGAGATGAGTGTTACTGACTTATTAATGGGCAATATGCTGACAACATTTTATGATCCATCTTGAATTTCATTATTTTACAATTTGACGGTTCCTCAGTAGTTAATGGGTGACAGAAACAGTTCCATCTAAATAGCCATTACAAACATCAGATAGCTTTAGCCTCAACTAAATATCTATGGAATTGGTGGGAACATATATTATCTGGCAAAATTTGAATTTACACCCTAACACTCTACTTGCACGGATTTGTAGCTAGCGGTTGCTTAAGCATGCTAAAGTTTTATTGGCTGTATAAAGCAAACTAAAGCAGAAATTTGGCACTTTAACTTTTTTCAGGGTGAGGAACCTTATGAACCAAAGTCAAATTATAATATACTGTCATTCTCCTTTATATTATTGTGCAATATTCATCTAGTGAATTCCAAAAGTATTTGCACAATGACACACCTCTTTTTTTATACCAGCACACTAGTTTGAAAATGTAAAAAATGGGGGCATATTCACCCATATTGGATATACCTTATACTCTAGAAATTATGAAGAGACAATATGTTTCTGTAAACAGAGGTCACCCTGCTCATCTTCATTTATTTCTTAGACTCTTTGTGTACATTTTTTGGTTACAGTTTTACATCTTATGGTGTACCCTCTGAACTTCTGCTGTAGTACTCTTGTGTATGTGGTCTTTCTATGCCTAGCTCCTAGAGAATGTTTTTCTGATGTTAGGCTGGCTTTTATTCTTTGAAAATATTCTTCAGTCCACTATAGTGGTGTTCCTTGGTCTACAACATTGGCCATTTCTAAACTACCTTGTGCATTGTTTCTTGTTTTTAATGTACCAAACAGTTGATGCTCCCGTGCTAAATGTTTTTGGCTATGTGTCTGAATATTTAATGCAGATTTATTTGCATAATGACGTCCAGCTTGACTTGCTTTTAAACTTTGTTGGTCCTCTTGTTGTCAGACAATATACTCCAAATGCAAATCCAAAGCCAAATATCATAACTAAAGCACACTTTTCTGAATGCAGTAATGATGCAAAATCAGAAACAGCTGTGAAAACAATTGTGAAATACTTGTAACCCTTGGAGGACTATGTAGAAAACATATTTATTTATAAGTTATTAATCTGACATGGATGAAAATACTTTCAAGCTGGGAGTCTAAACTTTAACCTCTTTAAATATTATGAAATCAAAAATGCTATAATTCAGAGCCTGATGTAATTATTGTGTCACTTTCTGAATACTTTTGGAGTTCACAAGTACAGTTGGCAGAGGCCTTGATGTATTGATGGGATGTGTGAGTAATGAGGCCCTATATTGGAAAGCCCAGGACCCAGGAAAGAAGATAACCAAAGGAAAAGAACCAGAAACAGAGCATGCTCAGATTGTTGTTTTGCCAAATCAAATGGCCAGTCATCAACCCACAAATAAAGCACAACAAGACTGGTATTTTCTGCAAAACAATACAGCTGCAAGATTGCAAAGAGGACTTTTAGCATGAGAATCAATCCAACTCAGACGCTCATTAGAGTTGACACAATTTTTGCGATGGATACGCTAGTTACTCTGTTAAAAACACTGATGTTACAGATTTCGTTGTGAGCTTTGTCCAAAGTACTTCCCCCGCAAATAAAACCCAGGGAAATCTAAGTCAAACCAATCATTGTAAAACAAAATAATTAAACCTAAAACTATATCAAATTTTCAGCCATTAAATTCAGCTAAAAAGGAGCTTCAGTACGTGGTAATAGCTTGTGAATAGATTGCCTTTAAGCATGAATAGGAAATGCTTGTTACCTGGTTGAAAGTGCACACAGTGATCCCACAGCCACCACATATTTAGCCGGGCCCCAGCCCACGTACTCAAAGGCCATGGGGAGTGGGCTTTTCTCATCCAGGAGGTAGTAGGGCATCATCAGCGTCAAAGCCGCCGACACGCCAAAGTATGCCATGAAGCACACGGTCAGGGATACCACAATGCCAATGGGAATGGCCTTCTGAGGGTTTCTGACTTCCTCACCTTGTACAAACATATACTGTACATTCATATATATATATAAAACAACTAAGTATGAATCATTAGATATGTGTTAGCGTTCTGACAAGCAATCTAGTACATGCTTTTGCTGTATTGTCTTAGAGAAGTGTTTCCAAACTTTTTTCAATATTGTACCCCCTTTGAATTGCCTTTTTAAGCCAAATACCCCCTGACCAGCGCAAAACATTTTTTGTAGAAAATAAAGTCTATATAAAGAGGTACAATATAGTGCCGCAGTGATAAAGTCACCAAACAACATTTTTTAAACAAAAATATTTAAATGCTACATTTAAAATGTTTAGAATCAATCGCTTAATGCATTCATTATTATATTATAATTATTTTAGGAATTATGCATTGAATATTGTTAAATTAGCATTTTTGTTCAAATTTAATGTACCCCCTGCAGTACTCCAAAGTACCCCTAGGGGTAAACGTACCTCTATTTGAGCAACACTGTCTTAGAGAACCCACCTGTTGTTGCTATGCAGTCAAATCCGACGAAGGCATAGAAGCAGGTTGCAGCTCCAGCCAGAGTCCCACTGAAGCCAAAAGGCATGAACCCTCCTACCCCATAATCACTAGTGACATTGGTGATCACGGACAGGTTCCTGGAAGACATCATGACATGTTCCTTACTGAGACATTGCTGTCTCCCTGTTATTAGTAGTTGGTCACATGGCGATCATGCACTAACTTCGATCATTGTTATCATGCCTTTTCTTTTTTAATCATACTGTACATTTAGCCACTGGCATGGGACAGTAAATAGGAGACAGGAAGTATAGACATTGAGTTCCAAGATTCCCGGTAGGATCCATGGACCTAGTTAGATACATGTGCCATGTTCTGACACGCCCAATGCTGGACCACACTGGGCAAATCCATATGTCACTGAGCATCCTCAGGGGTGTAGCATGACATTGAGTGCCCTGTACATAGGCTGTCTCTGAGGGCCCCTCCCCTCTTTAGTCCCCTCCACACGTTACCTTTCCCCCCTTCGCCCCCTCATAACCAGGTCAACTACGGTCCTTACCGTTTGACAATGGTGACGTTAATGACGGTCTCTTCTGAGATTTTCCAGTTAAGTGGGTCCCCCTTCACGAAGCCGGAGACGATGACGAACAGGAGCACCATGACATTGACAGCAGTGAAGACCTTGTTCACCCAGGCTGACTCCTTCACCCCAAATGACAGGAGGCCTGGAGGATGAAATAACCACCATGATGTAGTCCAACATATTCCTGATTGTTCCGTGATTATATGGTGTAATAAAACATTAATACTTATGGTGTCTGAAGTACTGCATGTTCCTACAACCATGAGCTTCAGTTATCACAATTATTGTCTTCCATTCTAGTTTAGTACCATCAAATGTTTCTGGTGTTGTTTTGCAACACTTCAGCTCATTTTAGCAGATACTCCAAACCAGAAGGTATATTATTGTATTATTATAACCCTAGGAACATCACTACTCCAATTAGCTAAGACCTTTGGAACAGCAAACATCGCATCATTGTAGAGGTGTGTCTCTGGAGCAAGGCAACAACCAATTGCATCGTAGAGAGTTTAGATTAGTAGATACAACACTTGACCTCTTTTCATGTCTTGTTGACATGTACGCTCTGCATTCCTCTGACAGGGGCCACATCAAGCTCTGATGTTGTGTCAGATGATAGCTAACTACAGAGGGTCAGTTCCCTGTAGAAGGCTGGAGCAACGCTGTTAGGAAAGTTGACCCTGATACAAGGCAGAGTTCACCACGAAAGACGCTCTAATGCCTCTAATTAAATCTAATTATCACATATTATCATTTTTTTGTTCTTTTTTTAGCCCATTTTTCTCACCTCCCAGTGAGTCATGCCTAATTCCCCCTGACCGAGCCTTGTCAGCATCTCCGCAACACCTTTGACATGTACGGGATAGTGAAGGGTGCTCACATGATTCCTCCAACTATGTCACAGAGCCGTCTGATTCTTATCACACTGCTTGTCCAACATGGAATCCTTTAGTCGGCTTATGCACGGGAGGATAACACTCATTAACTAAATTTATACAGTTTAAATCTGCAGAAAAGGAGTTGATGGAGAGTGACGTAGAAACGTATGTTATCCCAACTTGTCTACTTCTTATCCTGGGTAATGCTGTGCCAATTTTCACTAACTCGAGCGGGAGCAGGTAGTCGCAGGAAGCTGTGTTTGAGTTCAAACCTGTGACAACTGTAACGTGGCTGTCCTGCAATGCAGCATTGCCGCTACGCCATGCGGAGTCCCCTCCCGTACCATTCTGCCATCTCTTTCTAGATTTTCAATAAATATGTTGACGCTCATTAATATGGAATGGATGCACATTTCAGTTAATAAACTACTAGGGAAATGATTCCCTTCAATTGAATCTGATACACTGCACATCGCATTGCTTTCAATGGCGGCGTCCAAGCTCAGGAATCATGAAGGTTTGATTTTTAATGGCTGAGGCATGCATTCAATTGTGAATAAAAACAATTAGGATTAGTTTTTTAATTTTGTTCGGTACCTGGTGTAGCAAGTAGAACGTCACATTAAGACATCACTGATGTCAATGCAACATGTAATAGAGCTGCGGACTCAAACGCTGGATAGCAGTGTCTATCTTGACCAGATCCCTACAGCACAATGTAATGCATTACAAAGAGAATATAGTGCACCATGGTTATTTACATTTGCTGCAGAACTGTACCTGACAGGAGGATGATCAGACAGACTGCAAAGAAGTCGGGATACTGGGCCAGCCCTGGAGAGCTCATGCTGAAGTAGGTCTTGCAGAAGATCTCGATGTGTCCTCCTATCAACTCATCAAAGGTCCCACTCCAAGCCCTGGCCACACTGGAGGTGCCTGCCAGAGAATCGAGTACAGTACACATTCTGGGAAAGGTTGTGCGTAAATTTAAAGTGCCATTATAAGACTGGTTTAGGTGTGCAGCATCTTAGACTCATAACAATCATACCTATGACATAGGAGAGGATGAGGTTCCAGCCGGTGATGAAGGCCCACAGCTCTCCAACAGTCACGTAGCTGTACAGGTAGGCGGAGCCAGTCTTGGGCACGCGGGCTCCGAACTCAGCGTAGCAGAGACCCGCCATGACAGAGGCCAGGGCAGCGATGAGGAAGGAGACCACGATGCTTGGGCCTGAGTTGCTCTTGGCCACCTCTCCAGCCAGGACGTACACCCCAGCGCCCAGTGTGCTGCCCACGCCCAGAGCAATCAGGTCCACCGTTCCCAGGCAACGGCACAGCTTGGAGTCCTCCAGATTCATATCCACCACCTTCCTCCTCACCAGGGAGCGGCCGAATGACAACACATGACCCAGCATTCTGATACTAAGGACTGGGTGACATGACAACAAGACCTTTTAGTGTCTATTGTATGTGTTTGTATACACTTACAGGGTGAGAACACAACTTGGTTCTAACATGTTTTGGCATAGACATAACCAGCATAAGAAAACATGTACATCCCAGCACTTCAAACTTAATATATGAATTGTAAAATTAAGTTCTTTAACCCTGTAAAGTCGATTGACGCTCTAGAGTCGATTGATGCTATCAACTAAAGCTTGGTACCATTGGAAAGGGGAGAATTAGACGCAAATAATGAGTGGTGGCACATCTCTGTGTGTTACTCACAGCCGGAGATATCGCGCCTCAAAGCCGACGATGGTCTTTCTTTTTGACTAAAAATATCACAGACAGGAAGTAGGAAGTCAAAATGACAAAATAACACATTTTTCAATAACAT